>JANZLC010018497.1:0-11125 GCA_026413385.1 Erythroxylum gracilipes
GATTTTGGTTAACCCCTTTGTTATAAAATTTGTAAAACAAGGTGGTAAGTTATGGATATACTTGGTAGGTTTTAGGAACCTTTCACGGGTCTCCCTTATAGCTAAGTAAGACCATAAAGTTTTCTTGATCACTGTACACTCGGGACTAATAAAGGAAAAGCACCGAACACGTGAGGGCAGTTTACGATAAGTGACAAACAATGAGTGTGTATTTAAATTGATTTTGTAAAGATGATTTTTACTTTACTATGAAAAGTATGTTTATAAATAATTCCATTGGTGCTACTACTTGAATTTAAAGGTTAATCTTCAAGAAAATTATATATGTTTGATTTAGCATTGAATTGCATTTTGAATGCACTTAGAAACTAATGAGATGTACACACACTTTGAATTGGCATGAAATTGGAATTTGCATATGCTTTGAATTGGCATTGAATTGGAATTGGCATATTTGGAATTAGCATAGAAATGGATTTTGAATATGTTTTAAATTGGTATTGAAATGAGGTGCGCTTATGTATTAATTGTGATTTAGCCTATGGTACGTCATTAGGTATTTATACATACTATTACATCGATCAAAGTACGTCCTAATGTGCATGGCGATTTTTAGGGAGGCGTCTGTCACTAACATGGGTGGTGTTATGTTTGTCAGTATGTCCTGTGAGTCACCCTCTGCACATGTGGAGTATATATTATGCTAGCACTGTTACGGGTAAGCAATGTAGAATTAGCTCCGTAACCATTGATTTATTTGTAATGCTAGCGTCGTTATGGGTAAGCGATGTAGAACTAGCTTTATAATAATCAATGGAGGTTAACTAGGCATAGGTAAGCAATGCATAACCAACTCCGTGGCCTTACAGCTAAGGGTACCATATGGCAAAAAAAATTAGTGATAGGCTATGTTTTTAAAAAAGTATTATTTTCCATCACTATTTACTTTACAAGAAAAGTAAAACTCTCAGAAAAATATATATATGTTTTGTTTTACGTATGCATTGAAATTGATGTGATAATAAAAGTGTTTAAAACTTTTACAGGGACTTTGAAATTTTTGAGATGTCAAAATACAGTCATTGTGCTGTCGAAATTTTTAAGAAATTGAAAAACAAAACTTTACTGTTTACATTTCTTATTATGAATTGAAGCTTTTTCTTAACAAAGGCAATAGACTTAGCTTCACTAGAACTTTCCAATCGACTCAGATACTGACTAGAGAGTCACCTTGGAGTGCCGGGCAGGTCACCTAGTCATTACAGGATAGGGGCTTGTCAACTAGTCTCCTATTTCAATTAGTTTCCTTTAAAGAATGTGTTTTGCAAGAACATTCATTATTACTTGAATAGAAAAGAAATTGTTTTTCTTTTATGGAAGTTAATGTTTGTATAAATGGTTTCCAACAATAATAACACTTACTGAGCTCGTTCAGCTCATCCTTTATTTTCTGTTTTTAAATAAAACCTGTGCACGCTCAGGGACTCCGCCTCACGAGTAGTCAACTTCATCGAGTGCTACTGTGCAGCCATTTTTATTTTTAGAACTCTTGCATATCTTTGAACATGTTTTAGAAAGCACATTTGTATAAAGAATGGATGTGTATAAAGGTTTTTAAATGGAATGCATGACGTTGTTTTAAGATTGAGACTCCATATGAGTGGATTTGAAGTCCACAATTAGGAGTTGAGAAATTGATGTGATAATAAAAGTGTTTTAAACTTTTACAGGGACTTTGAAATTTTTGGGATGTCAAAATACAGTCGTTGTGCTGCCGAAATTTTTAAGAAATTGAAAAACAAAACTTTATTGTTTACATTTCTTATTATGAATTGAAGCTTTTTCAACAAAGGCAATAGGCTTAGCTTCACTAGAACTTTCCAATCGACTCGGATACTGACTAGAGTGTCACCTTGGAGTGTCGGGCAGGTCGCCTAGTCATTACGGGATAGGGGCTTGTGAACTAGTCTCTTATTTCAATTAGTTTCCTTTAAAATATTTAATTCTAATTAAATATCTATTATGTTTATGTTATATATTATTGTAGGAATTAAAGAATCATCAATCTCAACTTAAAAAGATACTTGGTAAATATGAATTTCAATTATTTGAGCAGCTTCTTTTGATTTCATCTTATGATTTGAGCGTTTGAAGTGAAGTAGATTTTAAAGAAAATAAATTGTTTTTTAATTGGACAAATTTTATGTTTTTTATTGGTGGTTTTAAAGTGACTTGTGTTCGTGTTTTCAATCTTTGACATTGGGTTTTTTATTATGCGTTCTGATTGATTCTTGGCCTACATTTTAATTAATTCTTGGTTTTGAGATTAAGTTTTTCAACTTGTTTGATTAAATTTTGATTTTTTATTGACTATAGGATTCTTAAGACATGTTCCACGCTCCTCTTTTTTGTCAATTTTTAAGTTTGTGGAATGAAATATTGGTATTTGATGTACAAACAAAAGTGTTGTTGCTTATCCTTCTCTATTGTGCATTACCTCGTTGTGTTTTGTTTTCATTAACATAAGTAGTGTGGTAAACCATTTTCTTTAACACTTTTAATAGACAGTAGAAGGTACCATTTATGTTTTTTCTTATTTTAATGCTTAATAAATCTTTATAAAACTCGTCAACTCATCTAATATGTAATCTCCAAAGCTTACCTTTATTAGAAATAAGGGCGTGGATATGCTTGTTATAATTAGACTTTAACACAATTTGTAGTTTTTATTAAGTCTTAGATTAAAAGGAAATGTCTATAGATTTAGTTAAAGTGAAGTGAGGGGTTAGAATTCTACTTCAATATAACATAAACTGTAGTGGTGAAGTTGACATTGAAAAAATTATTTCAGTAGTTGCTTTGAAACAGTGATCATTTGAAAGCAAGAAGCATATAGAAAAACAGACATTAAAATTACTAACACAATTATAGACCTAAAACAATAACCAAAATACCCAATTTTAAACTCGATCTAGACTCTAGAAACAAAAAAACCATTAAATTAGAATCAAACTTCCATATTCCACTATCTAATTACAAGTTATATTACTCATTTTTAAATTACTATTTATATTTAATATTTTTTACTTTTTTATATTTTCTCACTTCAGTAAGGAATAGATTCCATTTTAAGAGAGTTGAAAAGAGTTTAGCAGTTGTCCGATTTGAATGTCACGAGAAGTTTTCAAAGTTTAAAGCGATAACAACTAAACTGTTACTAAAAGCCACTTAACTTTTCTATCACCTTATAAAATGTTAAATGTATATGTGAAAAGAGTTTATCATCTTTTTTTGAATACATCAGGTTATCTTGTTTATATGAGTGTTGATTTTTATTCCATCAAAATGTAATGGAAAGGTAGAATATGGCATCACTTTGAGAAGTTTAATTCATACTACCAAAGTAACTTGCCTTTAGTTTATTACACTCCAAAAAATATTGTTGATATTTAATATTATATTATTCGAAACATAAAATAATACTAAAAGAAATCATTAAGGTAAAGGCACTTATCGCTTTTTATAATATAGTTTTAATGAGTACAAGTATCGAACCCATAAGAATGGTAACTACAAGTACTAACAATCTTTCTATTATTTAATTTAACAAAATGAATGATTAAATTGAAAATGGAAAATTAACAAAACTTAAATAATGAACAAAAGATAACTAATCAACTTGATGGATAAGTATTAAACAACCAATAGATAAATAAGATCTAAATGAAGAATCCCCTAAAAACTTTTTAATGTTCGAATTTATCCTAATTTAATGCTTAATCCTAGTTATTTAGACTAATAGGAATTTTAAAGTTATGACTAAATTCTTTCTCTAGATATGCAACTCCTATTCTAAAGTTGATTGATTAAAAGTTATCTCTAATTAAAACCTTTAAAAATGAATTAGTTCTTTTTTGTGAATTTCTATGATAGATTTTATCTTAACCTAGAAGATTTGTGTGGCCTTACCTCTAGGGTTCCATTCAACTATTATTATTCATGTTTTGACCTAATTACATGTAAGATCTTCTACATCTGTCTAATTCAATCCTATATATAAAATCCAAAGTAAATCTTCTGGGTACATTACTTTAATTCAATACAATAAGTAAACATGAATAATTCTCAAGAAAACTAGAATCTTGTACTAAATTAAGTCTCAATCCAAATAATATATTTTAGGGTTCATCCCACCTAAATATATATCTCAATTAGCTCGTATTCAAACTAAGAAAACCTAAAATGAATAACAAAGAATGTAAAAACCTAAAATGAATAACAAAGAACGTAAAAAATAAGAATGAATTTTATGGATCTTGAATCTTGATGTTCTTGATCTTGATGGGTTTCTTGCGCTCTCTAATGTTGCTTCCACATTGATATGTTCTTTAATCTCCTTTAACCGTCCTCTGATCCTTCAAATGTCTTTGGACCTTATCGACTAATTTCTAGTTCTAAAAAAAAAACTCTCATGTTCATATATATCTCTTTTTTTAATCTTAATAATCTAAATTTTTTTTACCAACATGGGACTAACACGGGCCCATATTGATTTCGTATTGCTTCATCACTCCTTCAACCTCTTTCTTGTAACCAAACACTACCAATGTGGGTCACTAACATAGGTCTGTGTTTTGGTCATGTTATTGAATAAAGGACCATATTTTAGGTGTTTTTCTTCATATGGAATACACCCAAGTGAAATATAAAGGTCACTTAGAGTCATGTTTGGATTGTGGTCCTTCATGTGTCACGTTATTAAAGAAGCAGAATGCACCAATAAACTACATGAGTTAAATATGGTACTACGTAGGTGCCGTGGTTGAGAACATGGGGTTACGTTCAAATTGTATTCAAGCAAAATTACACTCCTTGATTGGAGACATGAAATAGGGCCTATAAACAAAATATAAACAAAATTAAGTGCCATTCCTATATAAATAATCAAAACATAAGTTAAATGCTCTTAAAATCATGTTAAAAATATTGAGTAATTAGCACATAAAATCCTGATAAAATATTGAGTAATTAGCAATTATCAATAGTGCAAAGAACGAACATAATTCTTTTTAACTTAAGGTTTTATGAGTCAACATAATCACTTTCTTGTGAAATAATTCCATATAAAACTACTTTATAATATGACTTCAGCTCTTACATAATTGGCAAAAACAATGGAATTAATGAGTTTGCTATGCCACGTCACATCTCACATTTTTAGTAAATCATGTGATATAAATGTCTAACATTTCTTATTTTTGTTATCCAAAACTTTGAGAGGGTTTGAACCTCGCTTATAACAACGTCTTGCCACGATCAAGTACCATTGATTCTTCATTATTGTTCTCATTATGTACATTATTTCTAGGAGTTCTTGACCTCTCTCCTTTTTAGATGAAGATGTAAAAGCTCTTTAATCGCAACAATAAAAATAGCTAGACCAAGATCTATGAAATGTTTAGGAACTACTCTATTTCCAAAATGTTTCTTTATTTGATCATGTTGTCCTTCAGTAGTCTACGAAGTCTTTTGGCTCTTCATAATTATCATTAAATTCCTTTTTATGTGTTATAGTTACTAGTATAACCTAATTTGACATGTCAGTTAATCATAAATTCTCCATCATCCTCTCTAACTTATCTTCTAGAATTACATGTTGCAAAAATATCTATCAACATGGTAGCATGCATCAACACAACATAAAAATCAATGAATTATGCTTCATAGTAGAAAGTTTTCAATTTTATGCTAAGGAAGACCTTATTCTTAGATATTTTATTGTATTTTAAGATATCACATAGTCCACTATAGATATGTCACTACTCATATCAAGCCATCCTATGATAGAGATAGATATTAAAATAAAAAGAGTCAATAATATATATAAAGAGGATGAAAAAGTTAAATAATTCTATAATTAAAAATTTGAACCGACTTGGTTTAAATATATTAGTAGGATTTTAGAGACTAAGTTGCTTCAGTAAAGGAGAAGGATAAAACTCTTCAAACATAAATTATTGATATCTATTCAATGATCCCTGTAAGATGTGGTTAATAAGAGCTACTACCAAATTTGGTGAAGGATATTATTAAACTCAGTTAAAAATGGTAAAAACTAGTTAGTTTTTACTGTGTAAGAGGTACACTAATATATACTTATGTGGAGCATTTTGTAATAGATTAAGGGTTTATGATTTTAAAATTCTATCCATTAAGTCTAAGAATGAATTTCTACCATAATCCAATCTTTAATTCTTTAACCATTATCATCGGTTTGTCTCCTTAATGGCCAGCTGCAATTCTTTTTGAAATTTTAGCATACTATTTGTGGATGTGTATGCAAGTAACAATATATGGATTCTATGATTATGCCTATATTTGTAAACCTAAGTTATCTATATTTGAGCCACAATTGAAATATAATTGATCAGTCTCATTAAGCATAAAGCAAGAGGAAAAGAGTATAATCTTTTATTTATGCATAATACATGTTTTTTAGAACATTTTGTTATATCCAAAGTATTATTGCAAAAACAGTCACCCATCTTTCTTGTTGAAGTATTTCATTACAATATATATTGTATTCATTATTATTGACCATTCTAAATATATCAAGAATAGTCTCACATCTTCTACTTTAAAACTTCTAACTATTAAATAATGTCTATTGTCTTCTTTAATGTGTATATATCTATCTATAAAGTTTAAAACGGTGATCCCTATGATGATAATGCAATCATTTATCTATCTACAAGGTTTTAAATAGTGATCCCTATGATGATAATGCAATCATTATTTAAATGTTATCTTTAATATTTGTCATTAAAACTTAAGCATTGTTAGCCTTCGAACTCTTATAAGATAATTATGCTTTATTATACATATATATAGATGTATATATATGATATTCATAAATTTCAACAAGATTTCTAACTACTGAAATAAAAAAGCGAACAACAAGAATCCTTAGTCTTCAAATTTATGATTAAATATTTAACTATTTAAGTAGTCAGAACGTAAACTATTTTCTTATATTTTTAGGTTAAAATTATAATAGAGAATATGAAATTATCATAAAAGATTTGGTAAACTTAATATCCTCTACTCATAGTAACGTGATCCATCATTGAATTATTTTTCTTCTGCTCAATCATCTTACGGTAGTATTCAATATAACTTTATGTTTTGTAGTAGAATGTTTAAAGGAGTATTTATAAAATAAAGAACATTTATTAGTATTAAAAACAAAATTGTTTCATACAAAAAAAGTACCGTCTGATGTACTTGATAGATTGAAAATTATTAGCAACAAGAAGTAAAAAAAAAGACTTATAATGTATCTTTTTGGAGAAAATGGAGCATAAATTATTAGATATAGGAAAATAAAAGTTATTACTGCTGTTGATTCTTATTTTTCTTCAAGACCCTTTTGATTCTCAATTGTATTCAAAAAGTATTTTGATTCATAAGGATTTCGTTTTGCAATGTAAAAGATTTTGGGCTAATTATTTTCTAAAATTGTCAAGTGGGTTAATAAAAAAAAAGTTATCCACCAATTGTACATTAGCTGGGTACTTGTTACAATTAAATTATGAGCATATTTTTTAGTTTCCATATATTACTCATTGCATAAATCGTATTTTTAAAGATATTTTTTACATAGACCATATTTCTAATCTTGCTTCACTTGTATCTAAAATTATAATTTATATATAATCATCTTATATTTTTATCTTGGTTTAAAAAAAGAGCGAGAAGATTGAGTTAAGATTGTGCATCCTGTTGCTACCAAGTTTTCAACTATATTTATAGCTTTGAAAAGTATTTATGATTACAAGAACACTATGCAAGTTAAAAGTTATCACAGGTGTGAAAGGAAAAGAGGTTTCTGATATTATTTTAAATAATATATTTTGATATCCTAACTTTATTACTATAAAGACTCTGGCTTAATGTATAAGGATGATAAAGATTGTTGAATCAAATGGGAAGACATCTTTAAGTTATATATATGATGGTATGTATAGAGTTTACAAGACAATTATAAATATTTAAAAAGGAAGGAGAATTGTACAAGCCTTACACATATATATTTTTTACTAATGATATGATAAGCATCTTACTCATAGGGTTCACTTAGCAGTTTACTTTCTCAATCCTTATTGAACATGCATGTATAAATATTGATATTATGGGTATCTTTTGAAGTGATCAAATTCAAAAGCATCTTTTTTCTAATGAAGAGAAATCAAAGGAAACAAATTAAATTAAATTGTATCATGAAAGTTCTAAGTTTCATTATACTATCTGTAAAGAAAGAACTTATTCATAAATTTTCATAAATTTTATTTCATTATTTACTTATTAATAATATATTTTTATTATTAATAATTTCAAATACAAATGATTAGTGGAGATTGTTTGGTGAAAGTTCTTTAATATTAAAAAATTATTAAATTACTTAGTCAAACAACTTCAACATTAAGCTATGAATGTAATTGGAGTGGCTTTTTATATATTTATGTAAAGAAACAAACTCTGATAGAATATTAAAGACTTAATGACCTTGTTTATATTATTTAATATGAGGATGAAGACTAGGTTTTTTATTAATTATTATTCTTAAAGGAATTAAACATTTTACCATTGATTTTATAATTTATCTATTATATATTTAGAGTGCTTTGTAAGAATAGAACATATGATTCAATTTATTTGATAGTATTGAACATATTATTTTTTCGACCAAAGAAGAACCATCACTTAATCTTTGATTATAGTGGAATTGAAAAGACAATTTATGAAGAAAAAAATTTTATTATGAAAAATGAATTAAGAACATCTACCAATAGTCACTTGATATCTTATTTTAGACATATTTTAAAATTAAAAATTTTGATATGTTGACTTGGAAAATAATTTCATATATTACTAGTTTATAGTTTATTTAAATTCAGTAGTAGATGTTGATATAGATACTTTGGATGAAAGCATTGTATATGAATCTTTAAATAATGTTAGAGAAATTGGAATTTATGATGATGTTGAAACACTACCTTTTTTAGAAACACATTTTCTGTTGATATCATTATTTAGAATTTTTATTTTAGATTTAATTTAGTTATAATTATTAGATTTGCTTTTAAATGACTATACATTAATAGATATTATTCTTTTATTGTTATTTCAATAGAGTATTTTATTTTATTTTATTTTATTTTATTTTATATTTTTGCATATTGTTGTAATTTTTAATTTATATTCACTATCTTTATAACGGTCTAATATTAATTGACCTTTAAATCTTAAATCTTAAACCTCATATTTTACTAATTTAATATTTGATTGGATTCTTAAAATATTGGTAAATATTATTTTGTGTCATTTTCTCTCTACTTTTGCCACAGACATGAATTGTGGTGGAATTTTTGGAGCTGTTACTTCAAAATCATCCCAAGATTTGACTTGCACTTGAGGGTTGTTCATGTGGTGACTGTTTCTAGTTGTAAAAGGCTTATTCTTGTTCTCTTCTCTTCTTATTTATTTATTTTAGATCTTTACTTCCGAAGGGATTATTCACACCTGCTACTTACTAGGAGTAATATAGACAGATCTATCATTAACGAGACTTATCAAGACATAGTGCGTTTATGTATATATCTTAAACTGCTGTGGACTTAGAGAGGCCATGGTTGTTGCCTATAAATATCCTTCATCCTCTCCGTTCTGAAAAACAATAGGTTTTTTTTTTTCACAACATACCTATTGTTTGAACAATTTTAGATATAATCTCAACTTATCCTTGCCTTCAAATATACGCACTTGGTATGTCCTTAGGAACTTAAGTCTTCAATTTTAAAATGTTAAGGTTTTTATCTAGTCGGTCGAGTGGCGATTGTTCCACCTTAGGTTCCATTAATTTATCTAACATGAAGTATACATGGAGTGCTTCAACGCAAACTGTAGTGATGTCTGGGATGTATATATCTTACATCCGTCGAACCATGTCATCACCTTTTGAAGCAATTTGCGGTTGAGAATTATGATTTAGGGTAAACATAGATAACGTATGGTTAGAGCATAACGTTCTCCAATAAATAAGATTTCAAAATTTGCATACCCATAAGAGAGATTGTTTCAGTAGACCTAGGGGAGGTGAGCATCTATAATATAACTTTAGGTATTGGATAAGGATACTTTTTAATGATTTTTCTTTGAGTTTACCTAAGATGACAAATATAATTCTCTCCTCCCTCTTGCCTCTCGTCGCCGCTGGCCCGCTGCTCCTCCCTGTCGTCGTCGCACTTCTGCCGTCGTCGGATCTGTTGGTCCTCCCTCCTCCCTCGTCGCCGCTCCTCGCCGCTGCTAAGGAAAAAGGTCGAGGATGAAAACCCACTAACCCAAATCAGCCATAGATCAAAAGATGTGGAGGAGAGACGATGATGCACAGGGGGTCTGATGAATGTGAAAGGAAGGGTATGTAAAAGCAAGCAACCAAAGCAAGTAGCGTACACGGTAGATCATAGAAAAAAGGACGATATTTGCTTTTTCAATGACAGCTATTTTACAACACCCAAGACAATTATATTCAAAGTTGCATGCGCCTGCAAATGTTTTTAATGCAGTGAGGCTGCAAATGGGTTCTTCTTTTGAGAGACAAAGGACAGGAGCAGGGGAAGGGATTAATGTAAAGAAATCAAAAGGCACGTTACATTACACGTAGCGTTAAATTTTGGAGTTAAGTGAAAAAGAAGAAATTAAAAGCCGATGACAATAGGCACTACTTTAAATTTTCAAACTCATTTATTATGAAAAAGTTAATTATTTATATGAATTATTTTTCTTTATTATATAATTTTACTAATTCTAATTTATTTATCAAATTTTTGAATGGATTAATTTTTTAATTTTAATTTTAATTTTATTTTAATAATTTTATTATTAAATACTGAAATTAATCAATTTTTACTTAATAGTCTTTTCTTAATTAAACTTTAAATTTTTTAATTGTATGATGTAATATTTTAAATGCTTTGTATTATTCTTAATTTTATAATTGTATGATGATGATTGTCTTTATTTATATTAATTGTGGTTATTATTTATATGTAAAATATTTAAAAAT
>JANZLC010018515.1:0-11124 GCA_026413385.1 Erythroxylum gracilipes
ATCAGTACCCTTGGTTGATAGTGAAGATGTGTCACCATCAGATACTCCTTTAGACAAAGTAGAAGATATTCCTGAAATGCTTGATCTGAAAAAGGATTGGAGATATAAGAGTTCTCATCTAGAAAATCTTATTATAGGAGAAACCTCAGAAGGCGTGAGAACTAGGTCTAAATTCAGAAGAGAAGCAAATGTAGCCTTCAATTCTGAAATAGAGCCCAAGAAAATTGATGAAGCTCTTCAGGACGAAGCTTGGATTTTAGCCATGCAGGAGGAGCTAAACCAATTTACTAGAAATAAAGATTGGTCTTTGGTTCCCAGACCTCTAAAATGTCTATCATAGGAACTAGATGGGTTTTTAAGAATAAACTAGACGAGTTAGGTAGAGTGAGTCGTAACAAAGCGAGATTAGTAGCATAAGGCTATAATCAACAGAAAGGAATAAACTATAATGAGACTTATGCTCCTGTAGCAAGATTAGAAGCTATTAGGATCTTGCTTACATATGCTGTCTGTCATGATATAAAGCTATTTCAAATGGATGTGAAAAGTACATTTTTGAATGGTTTTATAGATGAAGAGGTTTTTGTAAAGCAACCTCCTTGTTTCGTAGATTCTAAGAAACCAGACTATGTCTATAGACTTCACAAAGCTTTGTATGGATTGAAACAAGCTCCTCGAGCTTGGTATGATTGTCTAAGTGTTTTTCTAATTGAGAATGATTTTAGTAGAGGATATGTAGGTAAGACGTTATTTATAAAATGCATTCAGAATTATTTCATCACAGTTCAAATTTATATTGATGATATTATATTTGGTACAACGTCTAAAAAGTTATATACTAGTTTTGAGAATTTGATGAAGAATGAATTTGAGATGAGCATGATGGGTGAATTAAAATTGTTTCTTTGGTTGCAAGTTAAGCAAACCTAGGAAAAGATTTTTATTCATCAATAGAAATATATCAAAGAACTGTTGATTAAGTATGGGATGGAAAAAGTAAAACCATTGTCAACTCCTATGCATCCTTCAAACCTTTTATCTAGGATGAAGCTGGTAAGAAGGTTGATCAAACCCTTTATAGAGGAATTATTGGTTCTTTACTTTACCTTACAACAAGCAGACCTGATATTTTGTTTAGTGTTTGTTTCTGTGCGAGATTTCAAGCAGATCCTAGAGAATCTCATTATCTAGCTGTTAAAATATTTTTGAGATATCTATCAGCTTCTACTGATCTTTGCTTAATGTATGAGAAAGATAAAGATTTCAGGTTAATTGGCTATTGTGATGCTGATTACGTTGGAGACAAGATTGACAGAAAGAGTACGAGTGGAGGATGTCACTTTCTTAGCCACAACTTAGTTTCCTGGTCAAGTAAGAGGCAAAGCTCAATTGCTTTATCCACTGCAGAAGCTGAATATATGTTAGCCGCAAGTTGTTGCTCATAGATGTTGTGGATTAAGTACCGGTTAGAAGATTATTCAATAGGAGAAGAACAAATTCCAATCATCTGTGACAACATAAGTGCTATCAACCTATCGAAGAATCCAATACAACACTCAAGGGTAAAGTATATCGTAGTTAGACATTATTTCCTACGAGCCTACGTACAAAGGAAGATTGTAAGTCTACAGTTTGTTGAGACGAATTATCAATGGGCAGATATCTTCACTAAGCCATTGAGTGAAGAAAGATTCAAAGTAATCAGACAAAACCTGAATATGGTAATGTTGAGTGATCAATCGTCTGACATGTCATGACCCAGATGATCTTCTTAGAAAAGAAGATAAAAAGTCGTAAGCATTCAAGGTAATAGTAACAGTAAGTTATAAATGGTAACTTCTGTCATGAGAAAGTTTTGGAGGGAAAGCTTCTCAAAACCTTGAGAATATCACCTATTCTAGAACACTCTTAAAATGCCCTGACATCGGTTATTGCAGAACTCTCAACAAAACATTTCATTACTCTGTTTTGATATCAAACCTTCTTTACTCACACTCTCAACCTCAAAAACTAATATCACCCCTTGAGAAATACATTTGTGTGTTTAGTTTTTTATTGACTACAGATACAAATGGAGCAATCAATGACTTGTGGGAGACAAGTTGATTTGGAGTCTTTAAAGAAGGACCAAATGGACATCGAACTGGAGATTGATGCAGTTTGATGGAAAAACTCCTTTAGGTCCATGAGACAGTTTACCTGAATGAAATATATGATTTCTGGAAGAATGTAGAGGTAGTAGAAGATACTTTAGTATCAGTGGTGGATAGATTGTCAATCATAGTAACCCTGAAGTCAATCGAAAAGGCTACTGAGTGCTCATGTGTTAGAGTAAAGGTTGCTCAAAAAGCAAGATGGATGACTCAAGCCAGTCTAGAGAAGGCACAGATCAACCAACAACAATATAGATGTAGTGACCCAAAGGAGAAGAAGGCCTCAAGTCTTGTGCCAAAGGCTAGGGTTCTACATTCGCTACTCTTCCATTGTGTTCTACCAAGAACTAGATCAAGGAATCTGGTAACGACGTTAGATGATCAATGTCTATTTCATCTACTCAATCGCCTATCCATAGATCTTTAATACCTAATCCTCAATTACATGATAAAGTCAAAGAAAGACTCAAATGCCCTACCGTATGGAATGATGTTGACAAGAATATTCAGAGATTCTAGAATTCTTCTTGAGAGAGGAAACATAATAAAGATGAACATCAAAAGTGTTATTAACACTACAATTATCAGTAAAATGGGCTTGAAGAATCAGGAGAAAGAAGATACAGATCCTGTGACAAAAGCAAGGATTGAGGGGGAGCCTATTGTCAAACGAAGTTCGAGTGAAAAAGTAACTCCCACAAGAAAATCAAAATCTCAATCCACTAGAAGAATGTCTACAGAAGGATTGAAGAAATCGTCAGATGATTTAATGAAAGCCAAGACGATTTCTCAAAAAGAAGAAAGCCAGGTGTGACATACAGAAACACAAATGACCTTGAAGAGAAAGAGGGAGACACTTCTTTCGGAGAAACCCAAACAAGCAAAAAGGTCGCCTAGACTACGAACCCTACGTCAACAAGAGTAGAAGAAAGGTAAAGAGTTGACTCATGTTGAAGAATCTGAAAAGAAAGCACCAAAGGCAACCAAATCTTTAGTCTCATTTTTGCAAGAAGATTCAACAAAATTGGCTAAAGAGACTAAAATTAAGAGGAAATTGGAATTTGAGAAGAAGAAACCTCAACCTCAATATAAAACCCCTCCTAGGCTAATTGAAGAAGGTAAGAAGTAGAAAATTAGTTAGAACAAGAGCACTCCTACTGTTGTTCAAAAGAAGAAGTCAGTTGAACACAATCCAGCACAGGTTAATCCTTCTTAATCTACGAGAAAAGAGGATTTAAAAATGAAGATCATTGAAGAAGTTCAACTTGTAAAGAGTAGCAGCTCAATCATAATAAGAGATTAAGATTGCACTTAACATTAAGCCAAGATCTTACATTGTTTGCAATGAAGAAAAGGGGAAGAAGAAAATGTATCCAAAAGGGATTACAAGTGATCTGACAGAGGATCAGATAGAAGCTAAAGTGAGGATCATAGATGCAACATGTTATGTAGCTCAACAGAGAGGAATCTATGTTACCCACCATATCTCTAAGGCATTAGGAAGTCATTATAGTCGCTTCACCACTATTGAAACTTCTCAAGTAGTTGGAAGAATTATAGAAGGGCAGTATAGAACCATCATAGTTGGAGGTATTAGTTTCAAAATAGAGAATCTTGTGCACCTAATTATGCACCTTAGACCCTTGAGCTCTATATCTTCAATTGGAGATGTACTACACCTTCTTGGCAAACAAGTCCCATGGTACTTCGTCCTGATGATCTTGATCTCCTTAAATGAAACTTATCTCTCAACCCTCCTGTTATTACAATCATTGAACCGGATGTTATACCTTCAGAATCATTTAGTACTACTATTGGTTTTGAAGTAGTACAGCAGAGGAATGATGAAGCCTTAGTCAAAGAAATTAAAGAAATTTATGACAAGGTTGATGATCTGCGTGTTTCAGTGGGTGACTTGCATAAAGAAGTAGCTCATATAGGACAAGACATTAAGTTACTCCGTACGGAAATTAAACAAATGTTCTCTGAAATATTAAAGCATCTTCGGTCATGATTTTTGATTAATAACAAATAGGTGGAGAAAAGAAGAAGAAATGAGAAATGAAGAAAGATAGGGGGAGAAGAGAAGAGAAGAGAAGAGAAGAGAAGAAGAAGTAGAAAAATAAGATAGTATAGCTTACAATTATCTTTCTAAAATTATGATTATTTGTTATCATCAAAAGGGGGAGATTATTAAGTCAAAATGACTTCACGTCTAATAATTTTGATGACATTCAAATAATAATTATATTAGAAATAATATGTGTGTTAAGTGTGAAGGAAAGTAAGATGGAAGCAGAAGCAAAAATGAGACGGAAGAAAATAAGACGGAAGCAGAAGCAAAACTAAGACGGAAGAAAATAAGACAGAAGCAAAAGCAAACTAAGACGGAAGAAAATAAGACAGAAGCAGAAGCAAAAATGAGACGGAAGAAACTAAGATGGAAGAAAGTAAGATGGAAGTGATACGAAGACAAAGACCCGATACTACGTCGGATGGTTAATTAGTTTGAGTTAGTTACAGAACTCAACTGAATAACTGTTTCTTCAAAGATCAAGAAATAATAAGAAAGAAGTGGTTATCAAGAAGCAGTTGAAGACGAAGGCTATAAATACAAGTAGGAGTCGAAGACTCAAAAAGTTAGAAAAATTAAAGTTAGTGATTTTAAGCTTAGCAAAAAGAATTAGCAATTTGAGATAGTGATATTAGCAAAATGCACTATTTGAGATAGTGATATTAGCAAAATGCACAATTCAACCCCCCTTTTTGTGCACTTTGTATATTGAATGTAAAGTCTATACTAACGCGTGATTTGCTTCATTTTTTACGTTGTTATTGGGGGCAGAGATATTAGGAACACCAAGATGCTATTACTCTAGCCATTATTTTTTTAAAATTTTTATTGTATCTTTGTATTCTTGGGTTACTCATTTAATTATCTTTTGAACATCTCTACATTTAATGATGTTGGGCCCGGGTCTCGATCCCAATCTCGAGGTTAAGTTCGGTGCGACTGGGTAAGGATAGTACGAAAGGAAAATGGATAGCATTTCAGCGTGGCAGCAGCGAAGGGTTTGTAGCGATGTAGTAAATGTTCGTCGCGGTGAAGCCTTCTACCATGTAGCTTGCCATGATGAAACCACAAGATTTTTTGAATGAACCTCCCGAGAAAAGTTCGCCACAGCCAAGTCTTGGCTTCTCCGCTGCTAACTCCCAAGGTTCAACGAGAAAATCCTTCGAGAAAATTTCACTGCAGCAAAAGTTGGGCCTTGTCGTGGCGAAGTCACAAGATTCAATGTAAATACACCCTCTTAAAAAGGTTTCACCGCAACAAGCTTTGGACAAAACCCAAAAACCCAACATCAAACACAAAATTTTGCACTTATCAAACCACATACTGTCATTCATACAATCCAATTCCATTATACACTTCTATCTCCAACCACAACACTTAATAACTCAACCATAAGATACATATGCACACATACATATTCTTATTAATGAATCAAAATAGTTCTCCATTTAATCCCTTTTTGAACCTAGTAAGAAAAAAGATGAAGACTTACCTCTAATAAGTTGGTTTCTACTTCTTCTTCTTCTTCTTCTCGTTTCTTCTTTCACATTTTCTTCTCCTCTCTTTTGCTTCTCACAACACTCTCCTCTCTTCTTCATAATTTAAGACAAATTTATTCTTGTTTTTCCAATTATACACCTCATTAGTCTTGTTCTCCCAATATTACCCTTCTGCAAATGTTCGCTGCGGCGAAACTCCCGAATCACAAACACCACTTTGATTTTTTTCTTCAGGTTCGTCGTGACGAAACCTCTGAAACTCAACCCTAATTTAATTCTACCTTTTCTATTCAAATCTCTAATTACTACTTATGCTCACTTAATTAATGGACCCAATTATAAAAATAAATAAATAAACAAACAAACAAAACATAAATAAATAATTAAACAAATGATGGATAATTTAGAAAAATTTTGGGGTCCAACAAACAATGTGTTTTTTGTTCATTTTAGGGATTTAGGTTTAATGTCATCACCATAACTCACAATGGAAAGATAAAGTAGACAGTTCTCTTATGGGAGCTATGATTTGTCTTCACAATACGTAACATCACCATATAGGAAATAAGGTTTCCTCACATGGTTTTGGAGGCTTGATCGACATATATGCTATGTTGCAACATTTATGGGAGTAACCAAAACAATCATGAATGTTAAGCACTAATCTATATATGAGAGCAACCAAGCATGTGCAATCAACCTCAAATTGCACTATACAAGAATGTTTATAATTAAGAATGGAGCAACTCTTACGTTTATGGATGGAATGATTATGATACAACTGAATATTTACAATACGAAGCACCTCAAGTTAAGGAGCTAGCTCTAGAAGATATAATGGACAATTTCAATCAATAATCAATCATAAGGCATCGGGAAATAGAGGCATGTTAGAGAAGTGCGCTAAAGGCAATTGCCTTTAGCATTAATTGTACAAATCTTTATGATTAATAAAAAGACATTTTCATTAATTTGATGTTCATGTTCTTTATAAATTGATAATGATCTTAAATCAAATTAATGAAGTCCTTGATACATTACATAGCATGACGGAAATCATGATGAGATCATGATAATGAGATTCCTATCATGTGTAATTATGTTAGTATATAAGTTATCCCCGGTCATAGGATTAATAAGACTGGACACTATTAATCCAGACATAATAACACATATTATACTCCTTAATTGGATCAAGTAGTGGATCTCATAAGTTGTAAGCATGAGTTGTTTAGAGTTAACATGTGAATGCTTGCTAAGAGCAATAAGTACATTGGATGACCTGCCATGAGAAAATCATATGGATAATCTATTCTAGTGTCAGTGATAGTCTAATCATAGTAGTGGTGTAAATATCCTTAGACTTGGGTTGCTCAAGGCTATCTTAGATACTGATCCTGTACCTCGACTCCATTCCTCATTACCTCTCAGAGGTTGCTTACAAGGTGGTGATTAAGTACAACTTGAGGTACTTGAAGGTCATGGAGTAGTCAATAATGGTTTCACCACTCCTGATAGGAGGAGATGATACCCATGGCCTCTTGTCGGTGTTATTACTCGGGAATCTCTGGCCAAAGTGGAAATGTCATGAAGATAGTCTTCAATGACATATCTAATTGAGTAATGAGCCTCGGGGATAAGAACTATTATCACTTGTGCTAGATGTTGCGTAGTGAGTATAGTGGGAGTTGACACTTTAACCATACTCTGAACCAAGTGGGGTATATAATGGTGAAAGGACGAATTACATAGGAATATTGTCTATGGAAGGGTTTGTGTTGGACCCCATTTTTTGAGCCCAACATCCGGAGTCATAAACCTTGAGCTTATTACCCTGTAGGGTCATTAGCCATCATCCCACAAGGGTTGTGTGCCCACACCAGTAAAAAACCAAAATTACAATTTGACTTCTTCAAAGAAATTTTAGCTCTAAGTCTTTAGATTGTTTTGAACTAAGAACCATCTTAATCGGAGCTCTATAGGACAAGATATGCTTAAAAAGCTAAAGTGTGTTCATACCCCAATTATACTCTTCCAACCGGCCCTTCACTTTCTCTCCATTAACCTTTCTCAAAATAACTCCCAAAGATAAATTTTTATGGAGAGATAGAGATATATGTAAGAATCTATTGGTTTAAGAATCACTTCATTTGGAGGTCGAATGAGAAAGTTATGACCAAAAGAATCCAACATGTTTAAGTCCTCATTCATATTATACCTATCTTGGCACAATTGCCATAACTTTCAATAGAGATGTCAGATTGAGTTTTTTATTAGATGGTTTGAAAGAAGACTTTTAGATCTACAACTTTGATGAGGAACTCTAAGTGAAATTTTGCCTTTTAAAGGGTAAAAATCACGATTTACTATAGCCATCTAGTGAATGTCCATTAAACGGAGATACATGTCCGCCAAGAAAGTCTGTTTAATGGACAACTAGGGGTCCTTTTTTACCCGAGAAGGTCCATTTAATGTCCGTCTAATGGACATAGGGGATCTACCCCTCCAAAGCCTCTCCAATGCTTCCAACATCCATTCTAATATCATATTCGCTCATAATCTGCCCAAATTCAATTCTTCTAGTGCAAACTCACTTTATGTTAATTCAAACACCAAAATTTTCTCATAAAACTCTCAATTGTCAACCCATTTGGTTCATCAAAACCACAATTTCCCATCATTTACCATAGTTATCCTATAAACACATCTTATGCAGCATCACAACTTGTAATGATCATATCTTTCCCCTCTGATATCCAAAAATTACAAACTTTATGTCGTTGGAAAGCCAAAAAGATTATCTACAACTTCCAAGAAGACAATTTTGACCAGTTCTACCTAGATTATTCCAGATTTTCCCTTGAACTTAGAACACAATTCCTACCCTTATGAAGAATTGAAATTAGCAATGTAAAGACTTGAAAAACCATAAACAAATATAATGTATATTTATTTCATTCACATCAAAAAATAAGAGTTTACAACGCTTCAATGGGTATTTCGAGCCATAATACATCTAATCCAAAAATACCAAGTTTACATAAACTAGAATCGCTGAAAACGCAACTAAAGCCTTGTTTTACAAAATCTAACATCAAAAACAAAATATACAAATTGTAGTGATGCTTTGACTCTTAACTTGATCACTCGATGTCTTATTCATCGCCTGAAGATGGGAAGGAAAGGGGGTGGGCTCGGAAGCTCGTGGGTAACAATTTTATAATCGGTAATGAGCAAAAACCATTGAAAACCTTCATGTGCATAGCAAATTCTCATGAAAATCCATAAAACATATATTTCTCAAATTCTCAACTTGTCAGACCAATTCACAACTCACATAAAGTCAAGAATTTATCAAACTTGTCAACATATGTAAACACATAAGCACATCATAATGGTTTAGGCAGATCCATAAACATGACAAACTACATAATTTCACATAATGGTCCTGTGTAGTCGTAAACTTGAGGAAGTCCATGAAGGAGCTCCGTGCCACTAGTGGGCAAGAGGGAGAAGCCTTTAACTTGGTGAACATGCACGTGACATTCTTGAATGGACTACACCAAACCCACATAACATGTAATTCATGAACTTGAAAATCAATTGCCCAAATGATACATTTTGAAAACTTGTCTTCCATGAGCATGAAACATTTCATATGCAATTTCATCATCATTTCACACTTCATCAACCAGAACCTTATACCAATCATATAACCATTTCCCAAATCATTCAAAAGTGACAAATATAACTATTATGAAGCTATTTGAAATCATTTTCACATCAGCTCATAAGTCATTCATAGAAATTCACATACAAAATCATATGGCACATTCTCAAAGCATTTTTAAAGGACAATAAATGCAAATTATCAAGGTAGTTGGAAATCATTAACTTCCATTTATTTAAAGAAACTTTAATGGCTTATTAACTCAATTATGAAAATGTCACCCACCTTAATTTCCTTACTTGAAAACTTGTTCAAGGACGTCTCTCCTCTTGTTCCTCTTGCCTCTCTTTCCCCATTTAAAAATGAAAAAAAAATTCCCAATTCAATAGAATTCAAATTGGAAAACCCAAAGAACCAAATATATGAAATTGATCCTAGAATACCTAAACCTATACATTTCCTAAGCTCTTTGAATCAAAACCCTTCCAAAAATCCAAATATTAAAACACAAACTTTCCTTGAATCTCCACCAACCAATGGATTTCTTGGCTTTAATGGAAGCTTTAACCTTCCTATTCCTTTTTCCCTTGTTGAACACTCTCAAAATCTCCCTTTAAAACTAAGAAAAGTTGAAACCTAGCTTAGCCCTCTTCTTTCTCTCCTTTCCTTTCTCTCCAACGACACTTTCTCTCTCTTTTCTCTTTAATTTCGTTTTTGCTTCTTCTTCAATGTAAGACCACCTTTCCTTCTCCCTTTTATACCCTTAATGAATCTCAAATGTCTAATTTACCCCTCCTTTAATGCCTTATGATTTTTAAGCTTAAGTGATCTTCCTGAAATACCCTTCATGCAACTTACCTTAACACTTTAATTCCTTTAACCTATGTTATACTATCTTACTCACATTAACGTAATAATTAATCCCAAAAATTAATTCATTAAATCCTTAAAATTAATTTAAATCATGCTTATTCATTAAGGAAAAAAATTTGGGAGCCAATAATTCTCCCCCTCTTAAAAAATTTGATCCTCGAAATTCTTACCTAAGTCACTGAAGAGTTGTGGATACTTCTCCTTTATGGTTTCCAAAGGCTCCGACGTGGACTCTACCACAAAATGGTTCCTCCACATGACTTTTTTTAGTTGAACTGTCTTGTTTCAGAGGACCTTTTTCTTAGTGTCCAAAATCTCCACTAGAATCTCCTCATAACTCAAATCGTCTCTCAATTGGACCTCAGTGGTCTGAATGATGTAGGATGGGTCTGATCTATATTTCCTCAGCATGGAAACATGAAAGACGCCATGTATCTGAGAAAATTTCAGGGGCAACGCCAACCTATAAGCTAGCGGTCCAATCCTCTTAACAATTTCATAAGGACCCATATATCTCGGGCTCAACTTGCCCTTCTTACCAAACCTCATGACTCTTTTCCAAGGAAACCTTTTAAGAAATACTTTCTCATCGACTTCATACTCCATCTCCTTTCGGTGTGCATCAGTACAACTCTTCATTCTATCCTGTGCTGCCTTAAGCTGTTGCTTAACCAGATTAACCTTGTCGACTATCATATGAAGTAACTCTAGCCCTATAAGTTCATCTCTCCTTCTTCATCCCAGCATATCAGAGTTCTACATCTCCTTCCATGTAGTTCTTCATAAGGAGCCATCTGAATGCTTGAGTGGTACGAATTATTATAAGCAAATTCGATCAATGGCAAGTGTTCATCC
>JANZLC010018534.1:0-11123 GCA_026413385.1 Erythroxylum gracilipes
ATGATTTCGGGTACTGTTCATTCCAGTCATGAGCAGTAACTTTCCAAGCCAAATTGCACCCTCTTAAAGCTAAAATTTGACAATGCTTATTTCACACAAAAATGTAGCTAACGTCCCAAAGTTTAAGTGGCCACAAACCTCACCTCATTTTCATTTCTACATCATTAGTTATTCTCAAAACAGTACAATCGATTAAAAACCCTAATTTTCCAGATTTGGGCCAATCTTAGTTTCTATCATTTTCAATGCCTTTAACACAACATTAAATATCCAAAGGAACACAAATCAGTTCTTATACCATTCATACATGTACTAGGGCTAATACACAAAAATTGGCAGCACTCAATTCTTCATGTCTAATTAAAATCAATCATCAATATGCATTCCAAATCAAGTTCAAACCATTTAGGCATACTACTTTCTCTTCATAATTCAACCTAACCTAACACCCATTAATTCAAGACATTATAGCCATCAATTTAAGGCAGCCCTAAGCATCATAAATGCACCAATAATTACTCCTAACTACCATGGCATTCAATTCATCATTAAACCAACATATAAGACTTAATTGAAGCTTAAAACCTTAAATTAACACTTACCTACTTTAAAAGCTTTCAATCTTCCCAATCTCCAACTATTCTACTTCTCATGCATGATTCTCATCATGTAGGTTTAAGGTTGAGATTATAAGCATGCAAGGAAGATCACTTAACCAAGCCAAAGAAAAGAAGAGAAAAAAAATAATCAATGGAGATGGAGAGGAAGGAAGGTTTCGGTTGATATGAAGCAAAACAATAAACAAACTCCTCTTTTCATGCTTTAAGTAGGGATTGCCGACAACAAAGGGGATAGGAACAAGTTGCATTAAATGAAGAGTAATAGGTGGCAAATGGAGGAGAATGAAGAAAAGTCAAACCATCTTTCCAAGTTTTGAAAAAAATTAAAACAATGGCCGAACAATTCATGCCACTTTCGGTTCCCACTAGGTTTAAGGGCTCACTTTTGGGTCCAACCACAACATCCAATAATTTAGGACCAAATAATAGTAGAAAATCAACCAATTCGTCACTTGGCGATTTTTTTCCGGTCCGAGAATTTTCTCCGAAAAAAGCCAGAAAAATTTCTAAAAATCCCTTAAAATAGAAAACAATTTATGGCGCACTCAAAATAATTTTTCAAACCCATTAACTGCGTTAATCCCAATAAAATTGTCCTCGGTACGCAAAACAGGAATATTATGTATGCATGTTCAGTAATTTTATGTGCACAATTGTGACTATGTACCAATCCTATTATGCATGAACAATCCTATGAAATGCCAATCTATCACATCCTATGCCAATTTACTGTTCTACCCTTCCAATTGAGGGTGGGATGTTACAAAAACAATCCTCAATAATCTTATAAATGGAATTATAATCTTCACAATTATCAAGTATCCTAAAATTTTTTTATCTAGAATATTAGTATAAACTTATTTTCCTTTCGTACCCTTTGACAACTTAGAAATTGAGAAGTGTTTACTTGTAACTAAATTTTGAAGTACTTGTTGATGATCATAGACACTTTTCAAAGTTATAAATGTCATTGCAAACCTAGTAGCAGTAAGATGAACAATATCAAATATGATAATAACATAACATTTCGTAAAATACAATTCCAAATTTTTATGAAATATCATTCCAAAATGCTTTTTGACATTAAACTCATGATATACAAGTTTTCATTTTCCTTTTTCTTTTTTTAAACAATAAAAGGAGGTGACAATAAGTTTTCTAAAAACTTTTAGACTAAAAATAAGTCAACCACTAGAATTGGTACTATAAGGTACCTCTCAAATCACTTTTAAAAATAAATAATGGAGGCATTATTATTACATGACTTTTCTTACTCCACATAGCCCACAATTAGTTTCTTTACCATATGTTACATTAGGCCTAAAGTCATGGAGCTAGTTCTCCATTGCTTACCTATGACTGGTTAACCACTATTTATAGAGTTGGTTTTGTATCACTTACCCGTAATAGGTTAACCGCTATAGAGAGGTAGTTATGGAGCTAGTTCTGCCTCACTTACCTGTAACAAGTTAACTGCTATAAACCGGTAGTTATGAAGCTAGTTTTGTATCGCTTACTCGTAACAAGTTACGGAGCTGGTTCTATATTGCTGACTAGTGACTATTAACCACTATTTATGGAGTTGATTCTACATCGCTTACCCATAATAGGTTAACCACTATAAATATACCGCTGTAATAACATGTATACAGCCTAGCAGTGTACCATAGGAAAAACCAACTCTTACATTTATGACTCATCTTATTTTCTAAATCAAGTATGGAAGGATTTATAATTGAATTATTTCAATGTAACTCCCAATCATATAAAATTGAGCTTTCAAATTAAAACTAATATATCTCTAAAGCATAAAGTTATGCCACTTGTAAAATATTATTTGCATAAAACTCAGCATAAATATTCATTTCATGATCTAATGAAAACCATTTACATAAACTTAATTTAAAATACACTCACATTTTATCAATTCTTTTACAAAGGATTTAGTTATATAAAACAATTAAAATACACTCACAACTTGCTAGTCTCCATAAATAGAAACTATTTACATAAAATCAATTTAAAGAGCACTCACATGTCATTAATTCTTTTGCAAAGAATTTAGTAATATAAAACAATTAAAATACACTCACAACTTGCTAGTTTCCTTTTCACCATTTCGAAACCTTTTAGTTGGCTTCATTTTCTGAACCTAATACGAATACATTCAACTTCTTAACACATTTTCCAATAAAATACACCGTAAACCATGTCAACTTCATTACTTTCCATATACACTCCATATACTATTTTTTCTCCAAATAATAACATAACACTTCATTTAATAATTCCCATACCATAAATACACTTAATGACCATCTTTAATCACTTTCATATAGTCATTACATCATAACCATGCTTTTATACGAAAAATGCCTTTAAGGCTAAACTTAACATATTTAAACTTAAACATTTCCAATTCAATTCCATTTAATTTCTAACACTTAAACCAATCCAAATTTACTTTCATGACATTTTAATACACACATTTAAGCCATAAAATTTCATTAACATTTTTTTTCAAAATCATGCACTCTAGGCCTAGTTTCAACCAAAACCAATTCCAAATCTTTTTTCATTTCTTTAGTTCATTAGAATCAAAATCATGCTATGAACATCATAAAATGTTGGATCCTATTTCTGGAGCTCAACATCCGGAGTCATAAACCATGAGTGTATTACCCTGTAGGGTTATTTCAATGAACCCTCATTAGCCATCATCTCACAAGAGTGGTGTGCCCACACCAGTCAATTGTCAAAAATCATAATTTGACTTCTTCAAAGAAATTGTAGTTCTATGTCTCTAGTTTATTCTGAAGCAAGAACCATCTCAATTGGAGCTCTGTAGATCAAGATATGCTTAAAAAGCCAAAGTATGTTCATACCCAGTCCATGCTTTCCATCACTCTTTTTTAAATCAACCCCAAATGCTACCAATTTTTATGAAGAGATAGCAAAATGTGTTAAAAATATATTGGCTCAAGAATAACTTCATTTGGAGGTCGGAAGATGAAGTTATGGCCAAAAGAATCAAGCATGTTTATGTCCTCAATCATATTGGACCTTTCTTGGGACAATTGCTATAACTTTCTCTAGAGATGTCTAATTGAGGTCATTATTGGATGATTTGAAAGAAGACTTCTAGATCTACAACGTTTATGAAGACCCCAAAGCGACAGTTGGCCATTTAGAGGGTCAAAAACGCAAACCTCCAAAAGTGTACAGTGTATGTCTGTTAAACGGACATACATGTCCGCCTAACTGACATATGTCCGCCTAACTGACATACACAGGTCTGGGGGCCATTCCAGGCCCAAGAAGGTCTATTTAATGTTTGTTAAATGGACATGGGCAACGCTAGGGGTCCTCATAGACCCGAGAAGGTCCGTTTAACGGACATAAAGTCTGTCTAACAGACATAGGAGATACCAAACTCCCTCCAAAGCCTCTCCAATGGTTCCTACATCCATTCTAGCATCATGTTCACTCATAATCTTCTCAAATTCAACTCTTCTAGTGCAATATCACTTAATAACAATTCAAACACCAAATTGATCTCATAAAACTCTCAATTCTCAACTCATTTGAATCATCACATTCAACTACATCTCATCATTTACTATAGCTGTCATGATATACATCCTATGCAGCATCACCACTTATAAAGGTCATATCTCTCAACTCCAATATCCAAAAATCACAAACTTTACACAACTACAACTTCCAAGAGGTCATTTTGACCAGTTCTACCTAGATTATTCCAGATTTTCCTCTAAAGTCATAACACAATTCCTACCCCCATGAAAAAAACTGGAAAATGCAATATAAAGACTTAAAAAGTCATAAGCAAAAATAATGTATATATATTTCATTAACATCAAAAGATAAGAGTTTTACAACGCTTTAGTGGGAATTTCGAGCTACCTTACATCATAATCCAAAAATGCAAACTTTACAAGAATAATAATTGCTTAAAATGAGACTAAAGCCTCGTTTTACAATATCTAGCTTCCAAAACAAAATATGCAAATTGGAGTGATGCCTTGACTCTTGACTCGATCACTTGATATCTTGCTCATCGCTTAAAGATGGGAAGGAATGGGGGCTGAGCTTAAAGCTCATGCGTAACAGTTTTATAATCGATAACAAGCAAAGCTATTGAAAACATTCATAATCAAAGCAAATTCATATGAAATCCATGAAACACATATTCCTTAAATTCTCAACATATCAACTAATTCGCAAACCACATAATTCATATATTCATCAAACTTGTCCATAAAGCATAAACGCATAAACACATCATAATGGTTTGGGTAGGTCCGTAACACAACGTACTAACACAATTCCATAAAATGGTCTTATGTAGCCGTGAACAAAACGTAATATCGTAATCACACATAATGGTTTTGCGTAGCTATGAACTTAGGGGAGTCCGTGAAGGAGCTCCATGCCACTAGCGGGTAGGCGGGAAAAGCCTTTAGTCAAAATGCACTTGACAAACAGAACAGACCACCACAAACCCACATAATATGTAATTCATGACTTGAAAACCAATTGCCCAAATGATGCATTTCAAAAACTTGTTTTTCATGAACATGAAATATTTCATATACATTTCCATCATCATTTGACAATTCGTCAACCAAATTCCTATACCAAGCATACTAACCATTTCTCAACTCATTCAAAAGCAACAAAGAGAATAATTATGAAGCAATTAGAAATCATTACCATATCAGTTCAAAATTCATTCACAAAATTCACATACAAAAAATATGGCACATTCTCAAGCATTTAAAGAACAATAAATGCACATTTATAAGGTAGTTGGAAAATCATTTAATTCCATTTATTTAAAGAACATTAATAGCTTATTAACTCAATTATAAAAATGTAACCCACCTTGAAATTCCTTGCTTAATGCTTATTCAAAATGCCTCTCCCTTTGCCTTTCCTTGATTCCCTTTATCAAAGACAAAACTTCCATTCAATAGGAATTCAAATTGGAGACCTATAAGACATATTCACTAAAATTGATCCTGGAAAGTTTAAACCCATGTATTTCCTAAGCTCCATGAACCAAAATCTTTCCCAAAGTCCAACAAATCAAAAATGCTCTTATCCTTGATTCGCCACCAAATGAAGAGTTTCTTAGCTTGAATGAAAGCTCTCCTCTTCCTCTACCTTTTCTCTTCTTGAACAACCTCAAAATCTCTCTTGAAGGCTTAGAAAAATTGAACCCTAGCTCACTTCCTTCTTTATCTCCTTCTCTCTCTTTTTCTTGCTTCTCTTTTCTCTCCTTTTTCTCATTCACGGTTTTGGCTTCTTTAATTGCAAGACACTCTTTTCTTCTTCCTTTTTATACCCTTAATGATTGTACAATGCCCACTTTGCTCTTCTCTTAAAGCCCTATTGTCTTTATCCTTAAGTGACTTGCCAATTTTGCCCTTGATCAACACACTTTTACTAATTTAATTCTAACTTACCAAAGTAATAAATTCGACTAACATTAACATAATTATTAACTACAAATAAAATAATTAATCTAGTAAGACCTCATAGGTTAACTCACAGTAAGCTCCAGATAGCTATTGCCTTAACGAGCCAGAAATGTTTGGATGATGTTGGTCAATTTGTGCTTCTCTATCATGCAATACACACATATTTACACATCACTAAGTTGATCAATCAAATGAATACTCAATCATAGACATATATATGTATTATGTTCAATGCATGCTCAATTGACTATTCTGGGTATGTAACCTTATTCAAAATTCATGCCCATTCATTCATTCATCATAACTTGTGTGTAACTTATTTGCAATAAGGTTATGCCTTAAGTAAAATTAAGTACTCTTAATTCATCGCTCCTTTTCTAACATTATACATTCACATAATACCCAAATTATCATGCAATCGTACCTAATTCATTACTTACATCCTTTTAATCACATTTGCATTCATAAGAATGTCATTTTTACCATTAACAACTCATATTTCCAAATTCATATACATTGGTATCAAACAATCCATTTCTTAATTTATAACCTCAATTATCAAATTAAACTTATCAAACACTTAATCAATTAATCAAGCAACTTTCTAACTTCATTTTACACCTTAATTAAGTCCAATTACATCATTGTAAAGTGCCCAATAGAGTCAAACACTTTGCCACATCCACTCGTAAAAGGAATGTGGTTCTGGTTGAGGCTTGATTTCCCTTATTAGAAAAAGGGGGCGCGAGATGTTCGTAGAATCCATGCCTTCCGTACCACCACAAGACTGATCATTCTTGGGCAAATCCCTTATTCACAAAACAAATCTTTTCTCCCTCCAAAGCAATTCCCACGACCGTGGGAAAAAGCCTTATAATCCTACAATCGTGGGATGAGTGAACCGAAGGTTCACTCACCATGGCCTTCAATTGGTTTCCAATTTTAACTCCATGCTCCTTCCAACTTACCTTCACCAAAGTCCATAAATTTCACTAATCTAATTCAAAAATCATTCATTAGGCAACTCACAAATCATGATCTTCTATTCAATAAAACCAAAACAAAATCTGTCATTCATTTGATCATACATGTAGTCCTAATTCTTTCTTATTTCAAGATCACTACATTAGCACCTTTCTTTAGCATCAATTCACCTTCCTTGTACTTCAAATTTCAATTTAATTCATTAATTAAAACAACCCATAGCATACAATTCATATATCAAGAACACAACATAACATATCCAAGTTCTTCCATCAAATTCCAGCACAACCTCATCATCAACAAACATGCAATCTATCCACAATTCAAACAACATAAACTTTCTACTATAACATGCCAAAACGAACAATCTTTTACTTACTTATTTAGCTTAAATTCTAGTCAATTCATCAAGTCAACTTTGCCTTATATGCATGCAAGATTCATCAAATGTTCAAGGTAGCAATAGGATGATTTTCAACTAGGATAAGAGACAACAATAATCTAATTCTTTAACTATCTTGTGAAGGGTAAAAGTTTGGATTATTGATGTAGCAATTGGACACAAATAGAACAAAACACAGGGATGTAAAGGCTGAGAGGATTTCGATGGTGTGTGAGAAGAAGAAAGATGAAGAATGAACATAGCTGGGATAACTCCTGCAGGAGCTTAACAACTTAGGTGCTAGATGTCACCAAATTAATTTAACATATGTCTATAGGCATGTTCTCCATTTATCATGTATATATGTTGCCATATGTCACTTAATTACTTAGTCCATTTGTTACACAATCATTGCTGCCATTTGTCAATTAATAACTTATGTCAAATGTCACTCAATTATAGGCTTAATCATTCTAATTTTCATGTATCAATTTATTTTACCACTTGGCATTTTTCTTAGACCAAATGTATATTTAATTCATCAATTTTCCAATTGTACCAATAAATTCCAAATTTACTACTTGTAACCAATCAAACTAAAATTCAAAACATAAACATTATCCAATTCACATCATGATTATTTTAAACTTTTCATACCCCGAAATAGGTCAATTGAGTGTATATACTATCTTTGCAATGTGTACTAATTCATAATTCATATATGTATGCTAATGATATGCATGTGAATGAAATGCATTTCATGAATTCTTAATGACATAACTATTATGAAATAGTCTAGAGTTCTAATCCCTTAATATGAAAAACAAGCTATTACAGACTGGATTTTCATATTCTTTATAACTTGGTCAGAATAGCTCCAAATTGTCCCAATTCGTTCCTTTTGCTCCCAATAAGTGAACTACATCCTAAAATATAAATGGAACAAATTAAGTAACAAAAACAACAAAACATGGAACTAAAAATATGACTAAATTAGCACTTATAACCTCTGCTTAAGATCAATATAAATGAAAGTATAAACAAATTAGATTTGGTCAAAAAAAAGATGTCACTATTGTTTTAGAATTCAATTTTCTCAATTGCCAAGATAACAAAATTCTTGTTTCTTTTAAAATATTATTGGATCAATAGTAGTATTAATACAAATTTATCACAACAACAAATTTTAGCAAAAAAAATTAAGAGGATGAAAGACAATGAATAACAACTAAAAGAAAGAAGAAAAAATAGTTTAATATTACAATTAAATTTACTTAAATGACAAGTAGTTGATCATAATTTACCACACCATATGATGGTTCCCTTTTTCGTACCCAACACTTTTTCCTACAAATTAAACTTAAACCCCTTTCTTTAGTTTTGACCAAGTTTGCGTTTTTTATTTTTGGATTTTTATTTTTTTTCTTAAAATAAATTAAATGATTATTTTTTATTTTTAACAAAAACATTTCTTTTCGGGATTTATAATAACAAAAAAATTCCATTTAGGACTTTTACACAAAATCACATGAAGGGATTTTTAAAATTTATGATGAAACGCTAAAGGTTTAAAGAGAAATAATAAGTTATTAAGCGAATTAACAAGTTTAGAGAATGAAGTGTCTATAATCAATAATTAAAAAACTCAATTGGTTTGACTGTTTTAATCTAAAAAACTTTTGAACTGTTCAATTATTTATTTTAGTTTTTAACTTTTCAGTTTGATTTATTTTTATAAATTTCGTTATTAAAAATCGATCAATTTATTATTAATTGGTCAATTTTCATAAATTAATAAGTTTTTATAAATTATAATAATCAATTATTTTTATTTAACAATCTTTTTTAATTAAACTTTAAATTTTTTTGATGAGTAAGGGCAATCTCTTTCAATCATATTTCAAATTCTTTAATTTTATTTAATCTTTAGTCGGTTTTATTCAATTCTATAGTTTATTTATTCCTCTCTCATTGTGCATGTGCAATAACAAAAAGGTCTTGTTTGGTAATGAGAATGCAACATTTATTCTTTAACTTTTAATTATTTGGTTACAGGTAATAGATAAAATAAGAAATGACAAAACTAAAATGAATTGTAAAGAATTCTGAACTTTTATTCCTAAAAAGGAGTGAGTATAAGCAGAAATTAAATATTAGGAATAAAAGATAAAAGTTATTATTAGAATATTATTAAATTACTATTAATATATTGTCAAAATATTGATTTTTATAGTAAAAATCATTCATAGTTATCTAAAAATTAATAATTTTATAAATCATTGATTTTTTAATAATTATTTACAAAAATAAATAATATAATAATTAAATATGATTAAAAATAAAAATATTTTTAATATTTATCAAATAATAATATAATTATTATCTTTGTTTAATATTATAATAAATAGACATAATTACTAATTTTATTTTTATTTCGTTTATGACTTTTCATTCTTATTCCCAATCATTTCGTTACTGTTAACAAATGAGAGTGAAGAACTTATTTTACAATAAGCTTCGAATGACCTTTTTACCCTTTATACAATTGGAAACCATAATATGCCTATATTCTATACCTAATTCCTTTACTACTGCTTTTTGATGCATAAATAATTTCCTTATTTCTTCCGATTCTCTGAACTTTTGGTCTGCTTAAGAGCCAACGAGGATCATGTTAGAGAAAAACCAATAATAAGTGAAAAAGAAGATTTCCTCAAAAAAAAAAAGTGAAAAAGAAGAAAAGCCAAAGAAAGGAACTACTTATAGTTTCTATTATCTAATCTGCAGATTCTCAGATGTGGACCACCACCTATGAACAAGGCCATGGCTGGTCATCTTGAAGCTCTTGGCTATGCACCGGAAATGCAATTCCAATTCTGATCCTCTGCAAGTTCTTGACTTTCATTTATGGAGTGCAGACTGGTGTTTATCACTTCAATAAAGGATTCATATACTCAGTTCTGTCTCCTATTCTTTAACGAAAATGCAATTCCAATTCTGATCCTCTGCAAGTTCTTGACTTTCATATATGGAGTGCACACTGGTGTTTATCACTTCAATAAAGGATTCATTCATATACTCAGTTCTGTCTCCTATTCTTTAACGAAAACTCAGAACCTTGAAGGCAAATGTATTACCGTTTTAACTTGCAAAATTTGGGGCCTCTAGGAACAACAATATTTAGACGGTTGATTTTTGATTATGAACATTCCCGAGGTTGTAGGTACTGGTGAACTAGTTAAATAAGACAACTCGGTCCACCCAATCCACTTTACCTGCTTAGCGGCATTACTTTTAGAGAACAGAGAGTAGTAACGTTGGGTAAAGTTACTCTCTTTCTCGTTAGTTACTGTCTCTGTCGTTAGAAGCAGATAATAAAACATAAAAATTCTATACTAGTTACTATCTCTGTCGTTAGAAGCAGATAATAAAACATAAAAATTCTATATTTCGTAATGTTTAATTGTTAACTTAATTTATTTTTATTTTGATTTCAAATCATAAAAATATAAATTTTTTATTTCTCTCAATCAATGTTATGGATTTCGTACCGGGATCGGTACCGGATTGGGCTCTGAAACGGAACTGTACCGGTACCGGTAGATACCGGGTACCGTTTCGGGATATTTTTTA
>JANZLC010018573.1:0-11122 GCA_026413385.1 Erythroxylum gracilipes
TTAATTCCTTGGACTTGAGGGGTCCCTTAAGGTTGATTTTTCGAAACTTAGTGGAATTTATCCCTGGAAATTTATTTCGAACTGTGATAGCCAACCACATTTTCGAGAGGACTTTTATCAAATTAGTTTTCAATCAAGGTTTTTGTTAATTTCAATTTCACAAAATACCAAAAAGATATTTTCTTACAAGTTGCTTTATTTTAGTCAATTTCGCAATTTCGATACCAAAACCAAAACCCCCCATTTTATTTAGCTTTAATTGCATTTGTTTGATTTAGGCTAGCTTTTAAACCAATTTCCATCGGTTCCAAAAAAAGAGATGACCCGAGGTTTAGTCTATACTGCAATCTTGGAATTTTAATTATTTCTGACCGGTTTCTAAGGATCGATTTTAGGATCGAACGACAAGCCGCGATCAGGGTAAATAATAGTTTTTAAAAATGAAGAACTGAAAGAAAATATCTAAACTATTAAGGGATCTGATGTAATTAATCATATTTAATTCCTTGGCTATTGTGGAAGTTAGTTTAGTTTTATTTTATGTTTCTTTAATCCATAAATCAATAAACACCATCTTTATATTTATTATCTTTATATGAATTAATATTGCTACTTTTTATCCAAATCACTTCCTTGTAGGATTTGACTCCTACTTACCATTATATTACTTACCAATAATAATTTTATTTGCCTAGTTAGTAGGTGATAGATTTGTGATAGGAAAAACTTTTAATAGATTGGAAAATAAAAGTATACACTAATATATCCATGTAACACCAAGTTTTTGGTGTTGTTTTTTAAGAAGCAATTGATTTAAGGAAATATATTAACTATTTTTCTAGTATTGTATATTTGTTTTCTTTTTTTAAATTTTAAATATGTTTTATAAAATTTTTATATCTTTTTTATTGTTTTTATTTACTTTAATTTTAGGAATGAATGTGATGTCTGACAAAAAGATGACACTTTGTTACTATTTGAGAGAGTTTTGCAAAGAAATTCCTCACCAATATTTTTCACCATATAATGCAATGAATTTGAGGAATAATATCTCTTCCTTCCAATAATTTGACAATGATAGTTTATATTAAACATGATAAAGATACAAGGACCTATTGAAAAGGTATCCACACCATGGACTTTCCACATGTAGGATTTACAATATTGGCTTGACCTAGCCCTATCTCAAATCAATAGATTAGATATGAGATAACTAGGATTTGAAAAGGTTTAGTTTTTAGGAGTCAACTTAAAGCCCAACTTGAAAGCCTGAAAGTGCCAACCCCAATACTAAAATAACATCATTTTAGTATAACTAAATAAAACAATGTTTTTTTGGTCTATAAATTAAAAAATTTAAAGAACATTTGATTGATTGTTTCTATACCAACAATTAAATTAATCGCAAGTGCACGATGTAGCTATAGCTAACATAGATAAGTACGGGTCGATCCCATGAAGGCTGTAATTACTAGTAGTTACCCTTTTCCTATTATCTAGCTTATGAATCAGATTTGGTTTTTAATTAAAAGTAAAGTTAAACAATTAAACTAAGATTGGAAACAATAATGAACTCAATACGAAGGAAATTACGTAGAAAACTCAATATCAAATATTAGTATCTAGGTAAAGAATCCCCCTAAAAATCATTAAATTACTAATCTTTTATTAGGCAATTATTATTATTGATTATTGGACTATGAAAATTCACATCTTATGTTAATAACTCTCTCGAGACTACTAGCAACTAATTCATCAGTTAATTAACAAAAAATTTTCTAGTTAAATCCCTAATATTGCTTTATCGATTTATAAATTTCGATAGTAGATTTGATCTTAATCTAAAAGATTTATGTCGACCTATCTCTAGGTTTGTAATAAACTCCTTTCAATTATGATAGATCTATTCATATAAAAGGAATTCTTAATCTCAATCATATGAAATCAAATCATGCACTAATATTCCGGATATAGTAGGACAAGAGTAAAACATATAATTGAATTGCAATAATCAATCAATATAATTGCATTGAATAAGAGGATTAGAACAAATTGTTGTCCCAAACTAGGTATCACACCTAGACACTAAGCATGTTTAGTTACTCATAATAAAAAAGTCAAAGATAAATATGGAGAAAAACTAATAAGAAACAAAGGAATCATAATTCTAAATCTCCTTTTTTTTTCTCCTATTGAATCTTCTTGCAAGTTTGAGATTTTATGTTTTAATCTACTAGGTCTCTTGATGTATTCTTTGTGTTTTCTTGTTCCTTTAATCAAAATTGTCTCATCTTTAGGTGTTTCACAAATTTACTATAAAAGTTGGCTCTCCTCCATTTTCCTCTGCTCTTGTCCTTTGATAGTTAATTTTAGGGTTTTTTGGATATACACAGTTACTTACACGGTTGTGTGAGAGACTGTGTATAATCAAAAATACCTGAATTCGTGATTTTACACAGGCACAGAGATTTACACGAGCAACATACACAGACATATATCTTAAGATACATAGGCATGTAACTCCACACTACCAAAAACCACTTTTCTTTAATCTTCACACGTTTATAGAGACTTACACCATCTCTATACATATGCGTGTAGGTCTTTAGTTGCTTTAAATCTTTGTCTTATGCCATGTTTTCATCTGAATTCTTTTTCTTTTGTTCCTTAAAGGCAATTATAACCTATGAATGAACTTGGAGCAAATTAGGTACCCAAAACCAATTTTCTTTAATCTTCACACGTTCATAGAGACTTACACCATCTCTATACATGTGTGTGTAGGTCTTTAGTTGCTTCAAATCTTTGTCATGTGCCATGTTTTCATTTGTTTCTTTTGTTCCATAAAGGCAATTATAACCTATGAATGCACTTGGAGCAAATTAAGTACCAAATATATAACAAAACTATAAAATATCAAGAAAACACATCAAATATGTGTGTATAATTATAGTCAAATTAGCATTTATTAAACATCCCCATACTTAAGCTTTTTCTTGTCCTCAAGTAAATCACAATCTATATTATCAACTTACAACATCCATCATTTATTAATCTCAGCCTGTCCATTCATACTTTAAATCATCATGTCATATTCATTAAATTAACTTGGAATCATGTTATCCTAAAACTAATTTCATAAGTACATATTAATAGTATTCTTGTCAATAATTGTATTGAAATCAAAAGAATGAATCTTTACACCCTCACCAAGATTTCACTCAATGCACTCAAGTGTTTAGAGTAAAAAGTATCAAACTCTTAAATCAATATAAAGTAAAACTCTTATCATAGGCTTGCAATATTATCACATCTTCACCACTTGTATGTAAACTAAAAACAAAAAATAAAAGGTCTTTATAATGGTTATATTAGTTCTTAGGTTAGGTATGATTAGGATTAAAAAATGTGATAAAATTGAAGGAAATCTACAAAGGGAAACATTACAAGAAACTTGTTCACAAAATATAGGTCTTTCAATTATAAATCTATTAGTATTATACTTTTTTTGGTTTTATATGCTTTGCTCACAAATTTTTTTTTGAATCGCAATACTCAAGCATTCATCTTGTACCATAGTTAAAGAAATATTGGAACTTTCAAAATTTCAAGTTTCAAACATTTAAGTAATGTAAATAACCCTTAGGGTTCAAAACAATAAAAAAGGCTTCAAACAAAAATAGGATAAAGGTTAATACTTTAGTTTAGAATTCCCCTTCCGGAAACCAAGTGGAGCCCTTCCGGCGACATCACGGTAACCCATTAATCGATAGCTAACTCAATTGAAGCATCTGTTTCTCCGCATAGTGATTTTGTAGCCTATAAATAAGCCACATGTTGTAAGATGATAAGAAAAGCACAATTTATTAAATTAATAACTCCTATGTACTGCATTAATGCTCTTTTAATGAAAACTATTAATAAAATAGGGGATAATAAGACTCCCCGAATCTTCGATTGAAACAAACAATTTGTCAAAAAGGAAAAGGGAACCCTTCGCACTTAAGGTGGCTACCAATGACTCATCAGTAGTTTCCTTATTTAATTCTTCTATTAGTTCTCCTTCAACCACTTTTGCTCACTCTTCTTCTTCTTCTTCTTCTTCCTGGACAAAGGTTTCTGGACCTTGTTCTTCTTCAATTATCTCTCACCACTTTTCTACTTCCTCTTCTTAGACAAAAGCTTTTTCTTCCTCTGAAAGCTTTTTCTCGCTCCTAAGGGGTGCTTGCCATGAAGCGGCCATTAGGATTTTTTTTAATAGTAATAGGCAGACTCCCTTACAGTTCGTTAGATAATATCTTTGCCAGTAGATTAACCCTATTCACCATGTTATATATATGAGCCTCTATTCTCTAATGCCTCATGTTTAATTATTCAACAAATTTGGCCATCACATCTTCCAAAGTAGCAGTTGTCTCCATGCCTTCTTGAAATTTATCTTCATTCATGAAATCAAAATTCATATCTTCTAAGCTCAGATAGTATGAGGCATTATGCTTATTATATTCAAGTGAAGGAAATCTCTCCTCGAATTCACCTTTGATACCTATACCCTTGGCAAGGTATTCTATTATTTTATCTATAATAATTTTGTATTATTTTCTTATTGTAACACCCATATACCTCTTAGGAGTATATGCAGATGTCACACAAAACAGTACTGAAACAATCTAAAACATGCTAAAGCATTTCCAAAAACTGAAGTAACATACATTTCATTTCATAGGTTGGGTCATATTCAGAACATAACATACACATGGTACTTATCACATATAAGCCTTAAATCCAAATTTAACCTGTATTAAGGTTATTACAAACCATCAAACAAAATATAATTCCAATATGTCTCATTACATTAAATACAACTAAAAAACAAACTGAACATTTCCAAAAAAAACACAATCTCCTTAGCCACTGCGGTTGTCTTTGTCCCAGTCTTTCAACCTTCTTATCAAAACCTACACGGAGGCAAAACTACCATGCTAAGCGTAAAGCTTAGTAGGGAAATAACTAAACAAGATATAAATTGGCGACTGTTTCTAACAATTATCTAACATTCATATATATAGAATCAGATCACATCTCAAACAATGTTTAATTGTTCATATTAAAGCGCAATCCAAACAATATATATCTCAGAACATAATATAACATATCAAAATAGGATATATTTGCTTCAGAGCAAAACTTACAAGTATTAGAACATAATACCATAATATTAGAACTGAACTTTAAAATACCAGAACAGAACTTGTCTGTATCAAAATAGTATCTGATTATCAGAACAAAACTTAGTTATTTCAGAACAGAGCTTGATTATATCAAAACTGAGCTTGTAACATAATACAAAATAAGTTAGCCTATTAATCCTTTTTATAGAAGTGGGTAACGAACCAGAACAGAAGATACCCATGTTTGGTATCTGAAATAGAAGAGACTTAAGTCTTTGAAATAGAAGATACAGAAGTGTCTAAAATCAAAAGACACCGGAGTGTCTGGCACAGAAGACACCGAAGTGTCTAGTCATAGAAGACACCTTAGTGTCTAGTTACAAAAGACACCTTAGTGTCTGGTTACAGAAGCAACTGCAGACCCTTCTAGGTATGCCTATTTACCCACGACTAGAACTTGGCAGTTCTAAAACAAAACATTTCAAATTTTAGAATCATATGTAAAAGATGTAGTGTTTAACATATGTCTTCATTCCATTTTTCTCAAATTGAACATATCCATTCACATCTAACAACTTAACATACCTTATGAACATTTTGCAACAATGTACCAATAAATGCATTATGTATTTACACATTACATATAATTACACAAATTCCCAATTCATAAACAATCATATTCAAATAACATCACATAAATCCTTTGAAACACTTTTATGTTCATAAGGACACATTCATCATTAAACACACCATACATTTCAACATTAGACACATTATTTACTAACCACACATTCCTTAAGTAATTTCCTCAATTAAAAATCCATAATTAAATTAACTTTTACTCAATTAATCTAACCTCAATTTAAGTTCATTTCATACCTTAAACAAGTCCAATGAAGTCTCACCTAACGTTATATAGTTCAACAATTGCTCAAAACCAATTTTTTCACCTTCCTAACCATTTCCCACGGCTGTGGGAATGTGCCTTAAAAATCCCATGATTGTAGGATGAGTGAACCAAAGGTACACTCACCCACAACCTTCAGTTTGTTTCCAAAACTTAAACTTCTTCACTTCGATTCGACACACCTTCACCAAAGTCCATCAATTTCACTTCAGTTCTACCTTATTCATGCTTCAATACCTCATCAAATTCAAGTCTAAACAAATTCAAAAATCTTTCATGAAGCATCTCACAATCCATGATCTTTCAGGTATCAACATTGTTGGATCCCGCTTGTTTCTGAAACTTAACTCTTGCTCTGATACCACACCTGTTGGATCCCGCTTGTTTCCAAAACCCAACTCTTGAGTCATAAAAAAAGTGATCTTCATTACAACTCCTTATTTTCATATTTCCAACATCCTTCGGGCTCATGAAACATGTGCGTATTATTTTGTAGGTTTATTTCATTTAACCCTCATTAGCCATCATCAGTTCATCTTCATTCTCATAATATCCCAAAAATTTCCTCACAATTTGTGCAATGGTGCGCCCATACAAATCAGTCACCATACTCGAACTCATTTCTCCTATTTGTTAATAGAATTTGGAAATCTTCAAACCAGAATTTCAATTTGACTTCTTCAAAGAAATTGTAGCTCTAAGTCTCTAGTTTGTTTGAAGCAAGAACCATCTTAATCGGAGCTCTATAGATGAAGATATGCTTAAAAAGCTAAAGGGTGTTCATATCCCAATCATGCTCTCCGAACTAACCCCTCACTTTCTCTCCATAAAACTTTCTCAAATTAACTCCAAAAGATACCAATTTTATGGAGAGATAGAAACATATGTTTGGAGGCTATTGGTTTAAGAATCACTTCATTTGGAGGTCGGATGAGGAAGTTGTTCCTAAAAGAATCAAACATGTTTATACCCTCAATCATATTGTACCTAACCTGGTTCAATTGCCATAACTTTCAATACAAATGTTGGATTGAGTTCATTTATAGACTGTTTGAAAGAATACTTCTGGATCTACAACTTTTATGAACACCATAAAGTGAGATTCGGCTTCTAAAAGGGTAAAAATTGATATTTACTGTAGCTATCTCGGGAATGTTTGTTTAACGGACATCCATGTCCGTTTAATGGACATTGTTGGCCTTGGGGGCTCTTTTTCACCTGAGAAGGTCCATTTTATGTCCGTTAAATGGACATGGACAATGTTGGAGGTCATTTTTGACTCGAGAAGGTCCGTTTAACGAACCTAAAGTCCGTCTAATGGAGATAGAGGTTCCCCACACCCCTCCAAAGCCTCTTCAATGCTTCCTACATCCAATCTACCATCATATTCACTCATAATCTTCCCAAATTCAACTCTTCTAGTGAAAAATCACTTAATATCAATTCAAACACCAAATATATCTCATAAAACTCTCAATTGTCAACCCATTTGGTTCATCAAAACCACACATTCTCATTAATATACCATAGCTGTCCTGTGCATACATTCCATGCAGCAACACATATTGTAACAATTATATCGTTTCACTTCGGTATCCAAAAATTACAAACTTTATATCGTTGGAAAGCTAGAAAGACAAACTACAGCTTCTATGAAGATAACTTTGTCTAATTCTACCTAAATTAATCCAGTTTTCCCCTTGAAGTCAGAACACACATTTTACCCTCATGAAAAACTTGAAATTTATCCCAACTTCATTTCCTCTATTACAACGTCATTCATAACAATTCAACTACCAATTGGAATTTATCAAACTCTCAATCTCAATTCATTTGACTCTTCATATTCAACCACATCTCATCATTCATGATTCCTATCTTTCTTTTTCCATTACATCTCACTTTTATATATATATAACAACAATTCATGTTCAAAGTTCATCAACTCAAGTCGATAACTTCTTCAAGTGTACTTAATTCCAACTTAACCTCATCCTTAATTAATTCATATTCCAACCCCACCTCATCCATACACAAATTCACATTTCACTCCATACACAAATCTATATTTTATTAACATCATAAATTAAGAGTTTTAAAAACTTCAATGGGCATTCCGAGCGACAACACAATATTTCACAAATTACATGAAATACTTAAACTACAGTTGCTCAACATGCAACTACAACCTTGTTTTACATAAATTATTCCAAAACAAAACAAGGCGTGCAAATCTAGAGTAATGCCTTGACTCTCTTTCCCCCTGTCTGTTGCTCATCACCTGGAGATGGGATGGAAATAGGGGCGAGCTTAAAAAGCTCGCGGGTAATAGCTTATAATGAAAAAATAAGCAAAACCATTCAAAAGTTCATTGTCACAGAAAATTCTTGTTGAAATCCATAAAACACTTTTTTTTTAAATTCTCATCATATAGTCAAATTTTACAAATCACAAAACATGTATGCATCAAACTTGTTCACATATCATTAGCACATAAGCACATCAGAATGGTTTGGTAAGATCCATAAACATGACGCACTACACATTTCCACATAATGGTCCTGTGTAGTCGTAAACTTGAGGGAGTCCATAAAAGAGCTTCGTGCCACTAGCAGGCAGGCGGGAGAAGCCTATTACTTGGTCAACGTGTACGTGACATTCTTGAATGGACTACCAAAACCCACATAACATGTATTTCAAAACTTGTTGCTCAAAATGACACTTTTCGAAAACTTGATTTCATATACTTGATATATTTCGAAAACCACTTATGAAAACATGATTTCATAAACATGCGATCTTTTCAAAAGAAATCATTTTCCTAAATCATCACACAATTCACATATCAAACATGTAGCAATTTCTCAATTCATTCAAGACACAATTAATGCAACACTTATGATGCAATTTAAATCATTAAATTTTCTTGATTTAAAGAAAACAAAAGCCTTGCTTATGTTTACTTTATATCTATTATAAACATGGGTCCACCTTAATTTCCTTGCTTGAAAACCTTGCCCAAAAGCCTCTACTCTTGCTCCTCTTGCCTCTCTCTTGATTTTCTTCAACATTGACAAAAATCCCCAAATCAATAGACATTCCAATTGAGAAACCCATAAGACATATTCACTAAAATTGATTTTAGAATTCTTAAACTCATACATTTCTTAAGCTATATGAACCAAAACCCTTTAAAAAATTCAAAATATTAAGATCAAACTTACCTTGAATCTTTACCAAATAAAGAGTTTCTTGGCTTGAATGAGAGCTCTTCTCTTCCTCTACCTTTTTCCCTTCTTAACCAACCACAAATTCCTTCTTGAATGCCAAGCAAAGTTAAAACCTAGCTTTTTCTTCATTTTCTCTCCTTTCTTTCTTCTCTACGACTCTCTCTTCTTTTCTATCCCTAAATCACGTTTTTTTTCTCTTCCTTAAAAGCAAGCCCACACTTCTTATTTCAATTTTGCCATTAATGATTGTACAAAGACCCTTCTACCCTTGCTTATATGCCTTATAACTTAAATGCTTAATTGACTTGCCAATTTTGCCCCTCATGCAATCTTACCACCTTAACACTATAATTCAATTAACCTATGTTATATAATATTACTCACATTAACCTGCTAATTAACTCCACAAAAATACTCTATTAAGACCTTAAAATTCATTTAAGTCATTGCCTAACTCCTTCCAAAAGTCGAGAGCTTTTTTTGATCATATAATTGAAGGAATTTGCTAACACTTCCTTCTAGAAAAATGTTCTTCATTGTCTTAATTTTATAATGACATCAAAATCATTCAATTTGATTCCATAGTCTTAAAGTGATACCCCAAACATTTTCAGACTGTTCTTATTCTAAAACAATATTATGTGCTTAACTTCCATCCAAAAATTGATATTCTTAGAGAGTGAATTAAAACTCGATTTCATAAAACCATTTGTAGCTCTAGCTCTCTAATTTAAAAAAATTCAAGAATCATCTCATTTGGATAACTAGACCAAAATTTATGACTAAAACACCAAAGCATACTCAGTGAACATGTTTCAATTACATTTTTCAGCTTTTAACTACCAACCTTTCATATATAACCCGTCTTGTATCTAAACCATCTCTTCTATTTCATTTCAAATTCAAGAATTTTCCTTTTCTTTACACATAAATAATCGCTAATAATTTCTCATTTAATAGTTCTAACCTCTAAGAAAAGTTCGGGGTCCAATAGGTGAACTCTTGGCTTCACCACAGCAACGCCATCCTCTTTACATAAACTATTTTAAAACTTCCTCATTTCAATAATTCTTCCTAATTAGATTCTTTTCACTCGTGTATCTTGAAGATTTTATAAGTTTCAAAGTGGTCCCTGTGTTTTTGAAAATTCCATTTATGTTTTTTAAATGATGGTTGATTTCGGTTAATTTCACTTTCGATGATTTCACGAGAAGCAAGTGAGGGGACGCTAAGGAAGTAGCATTATATGTCTTTAAACTTTCAAATTACTTAATTGAGATACTACCTTTGTCATTAAGTAAGGGGCCTGAATTTTGTTTTTCAATTTTGTGTGTATCTGCGTAATTTCATATCTCTCTTGTTTTAATTCTTGATCAAAGCCTGATGAACTAGAATTTTGTTAATATGATCGAGACATTCTTTCAAAACCTTGCTTTCCCAAACACAAAACCCTAAACACTTCACCATTGCTAGCCCCTTGAGCCATATTTTTGAGTGCATGCACATGACTAATATTGTTGTAAATATTTTATTTCCTGTTCTTACTTTAAGTTTATCTCTTTTTTTAAAAGCTTTCCCACAAGAAATTGTTTATTGAGGAAAGCCAAATGAAAGTGAAAAATAAATATAATCAAAAGGCTTCCTCCAAAAAACGAAGAAAAGAAAAGTTTGGAGAGAGGCAAAAAATGTTAAGTGATAGATTACGTTTGTTGTTTGTGTAATTATTTTCTTACGCATAGTAGATGTAACACCCAAATACCCCCTGGGAGGATATGTGGATGCCACCCAAGACAGAACAATCAAATCAAAACATC
>JANZLC010018642.1:0-11118 GCA_026413385.1 Erythroxylum gracilipes
ATGATGATAATTGTCTTTATTTATATTAATTGTGGTTATTATTTATATGTAAAATATTTAAAAATTATTGTTATTTTCTATTAATTGTCATTATTATTTATTATTAAAATTTTTGAAAGCATAGTTGATATAAACAGTAAACTAGTAAAGTACACAGTGCAACTGTATAATATACCAATATAGACTATTTTGAAATTTTTAAATATTTTAGGGACTATTTCATAAATTTTAAAAAATTTAGAAACGGTACCCAGTACCAACCGGTACCGGTACAGTTATATTCCAGAACTCAATCCGGTACCGAGCCGGGTACGATATTCATAACATTGCGTAAACTAATCAAATGCCATTAATATGATGGCCGATTTCAGCTTTTAAAACTCAAATCAATTAAATTCAACCTAAATTAATAATTTAAGACAATTACAATAAATTATTAGTTTGAACCAAATTTAATTAATTTAGTTTGAGTTTAAGAGTTGAGTTGAATCATCGTAAGTAAATATCATTTGATTGATACAAATGTGATATTCATAGTGTGTGTATTACACATTTACCTTGAAATTTTTTTTATATAATAGCAGTTTAAAAATTTCAACCTTTTCTCTTTCATGATAACATAGTTCTATCTTTTTTCAAGAAATAGAATTCAATATTGAGTCCTAATGTCATGTTGTCAAAATTTTAACTTAATTATAGCAACTTTAAACAATTTACATTACAAGAAAAATAGAGTTTAGTGACGGAAATCACCGACAGAATGTGTTGGCCACGAAATTTACCGATGGACCAAGGCGTAGGAGATATAACCTTAGGTAATAATTTGCGAGGAACAACAGAATGTTCGTTGCAAATTTACAGACAAAAATTTTGTATACTGTCGGTGAATAAACTGACAGTTGTTCTGTGTTGTCTTCAATTGGTAAATTTACCGACAGAGAAGATTTGTCTATCAGAAAAATTACCAATAGATTTGGTTATGCTGTCGGTAATTCATATTATCATTACCGACGATTACTGGTTTCTGTCAGTAAATTGATAGATTTTACCAACAAACTTTTTTTTTGTCTGTAAATTTAATAAAAACTATTTTTTAAAATTTCCCTGCATTAAATTTTATTTGATGATGTTATGGTTGATGCATAAAACAGTTATAAGTTATCTGTTGATAATATTTTGATTTGTTTCAACATTTAATTTATTAAAATAGAAAGTTGAATGATGATATAAAGTAAAAATTATCTTAATTGATAATTAAAAATTATTTTGTACATAATAAGTATTTGTAATTCATACAAAATGACTACAAGTATGATATTCATTTGGTAACCACGGATGCTTTGATTGCTGTGATAAGATGCTACGGCTCCCCTTCAACTCATTCATCTCATTACGAAGCTGAGCTATGTACTCCATCAACAGTTGCAACTGAGTTGCCAATGTCTGCACTGTGCTCCGAAGCTCATTGACTTCATTGGTTGTCGACCACCTACTAGATGTTATACTAAACGTGGAGGATTGCAAATAACATGTGTTCACAAATGAACCTAAGTCGAATATCCTTCCATGACAATCCCTACTACTCACTGCATGAAGATAAGTTTGAGTCTCATCAGCCTCTTCAGACTGCTGAGACTATCGTTGAATACTTTCTTGTATTTGATCTTATCATAAGGCAATGTTTATGCTGGTAAGTGATAATTATTAAGCATTAATATTAAAGCATAAATTTCATATACATTTAGTTCTCTACATCGGGTGTTGACGAAGGTTATACCGTCATGCTTCGTAGTGTGCGTGTGCAAAATGAGTTGACAGGGTGTAGGCTTCGTGCCTATAGACTTTTCCTGCATCAGAATAAAATATTATAAGTGAACTACAATTTATAACACTATTATTCTTCATAATATACATATTTTCATTCAAAAACTCACACATCAAATTAAATTGAAATACACCAAAGTGAAAAAATTCAAAATATAAATGTAAAGTGTAGAGACTTATAAGTCTCTTTGCATGCTCGCAGTGGGTAATAGATCCTCCAGTATGTACAAAAAAACTCTCTCCCTATGGTCCTTCACGTTTGTCGGGAGAATTACGCTCTGAAATGGACATTACCTCGGGTGATGTCTAATATTGCTGCTAACGACTCCATATTTGTTCAGAAATATAAGGTGGTTGTACGTCAGTCCTGTATATCGCACCAACAAGTCTCGATGACGTGTAATAATGTAATAATATTTATCTAATAAATGTATAAAAATCATTTTTTTAAAAATAGGTTTTTTTATATCTAACTCCTTATAGTAAAATTCATTTGTCGCTTGAGAGATATTCTTCCATATATTAACATCAATCTTCTCCTTAAATTTGGATGTCATTTTTCTTGAGCATGGTCCAGAAGGAATCAACCTAATATTAAAACAATTAATTTTATACCATTTTTAAATTTAAACCTATAACTTACTTATAAATATATGGTGTTTCATATATTTTTACTTATAAATTGTTGACAATTGTGATATAAGTTCTTCCATCAGCTCCCTCAACTCTAGACTGAAGGTTGCCTCCTTTGTCCGTATCGTTTGCCCCTGATATCTCTATCGGTATAGAGGTGGAGGATGGTGTAATAGCAGGTACGGAAGGTGATGCCTCATCTGTAAGTGTAGTAGTAGCTGAAGGTATAATATCTGATTCGGTTGCAGTTGTAGAATGTAATGCTTCACCTGAACAGTAACTGGCTCCAAATCGTGGTCTGAACCTTAGTCGCATTACATCCTATTTTCTCTTTGGTAGCATATTTCAACCTGAAATTCATATCCCATCCTATTTATGCTACTTTTATGACATCTCTATCAAATTTGCGATGGCAGTAATATCCATTGCTAAATATGGAGGAAAATTATCCTGACAAAATTTATGACGGACTTTAGCGACAAAATAAAATACCCATCGATAAAGAAGGTGGGAATTGTTGGTGGAATAAAAAAGTTTTAAGTTTACTAACAAAAATGGACTGTCGATAATTTTCCGTCGCTAATTCCTACTTTTCTTATAATTTAAGAGATACATTATATATTTATCTCACAATTTACCCATTCATTCATTTATTCTAGATTTTGTTGCTTTCCTTCATTGACAAGATCAAATACCGTTGTTTCCAATCTCACAGGGGTGTTCCACAAGAAGTAGAAAGGGTTGAGTTAGACTAACGAGTTTTCTAATAATGGAATGCATAATGCTCTCCAAGCAGTTTCATAATTTAGTACTAATAACTCAACTTCCAAATATTTTGTAATTCCATAGCTTCCTTAACTTTGTATTAGTTTTATAACATGTACATTTCATTAACAAAATCATCGGTGCTAAAAAAGAATCACAAACTCTAGTGAGAAATTCTCTGGTCTTTCTCTAACCTAGTGAGAAATTCTCTAGTCTTTCTCTAACCTCACCATTTTTCACCATTTTCTAATCCCATCTCTGAGCCCATTTTCACTCAAACTTTGCATTTCAAGCCTATCACAAACTCCTTTAGCTCTCCTACCTTTCACTTGTTTAGTTTTTTTATTATTATTATTAGCGATAATGGCATCTTCTTCTTCCAAGAAACCAAATTCTTCTTCTTCTCCTTCTAATGATTTCCCTGTGCTCCCTGCTTTTAATTTTGGGAATGGAAATCTCAATCCAGTGCTCACTGGGACTTCTCTACAACTGAACAACTTTACTTGAAACAAAATTGTGGAAACCCCCAAACTTTTGGTAATCTTTGTTTTGCCTCCTATGGAAGTACTGAACATCAGTGCCAAAAAAGTGGCAACCTTCCCTTTTAGATTTTCCATGAAGAAAAGGCTTTCCTTTCCCAAGGTTCAAATGGAGAACATGCTTGTTAATAAGATGATTTCTTTGTAAGTTATCCTCTGAGCTTAAAGCGGAAAAGATACTAGAAGTTAGACCTTGACACTTTTAAGGAATGCCCCCATTCATTCAGAAGCAAACACCGAGCCTCTCTTTGGACTAAACCTACAGAACTAGCATTCCAATTTATGTAACTTCCTATAAGATCCCTATGGAACACTAGTCCTCGAAAGGCTTGAGCCATTTGGTTAGTAAACTTGGCAAACCTCTGACCTTGGATGAAATAATTAATTGCTAACTTAAACGTAAATAAGATACACACGTGTTTATGTTTGTGTTGAAGTTGAAGTTGACATTTGTAAGGAACTTCTTGAAGCCATTAGGATCTCCAAACTTGATGAGCTTGGAAGCTAGTAGAGGACTCCATTTTCCTTACCACGTGTGAATGCCTTCCCCAAGAGGCACAATAGAAAGGTTGCTCCCTAAAGGGTGAGAGACCCTAAGGACCACTGATGAAACTCTAATGATAGAGTAGCAAAAAGAAACCGAGGGAAGGAACATGAATTTGGAGGATGCAAATTTCCTTAAGGACAATCCTCCTCTTACTCCTCATTCCTACTAAAAAAGAAATGAAAATAAATAACTGAAATCATTTTTTCAAAGAACAAACATTTCATCAAACACCTTATATGCATTAAAAATTCATCCCAACATCCTAACTAAAATCATGTCTTCGTCCTTTTTATCACTAAAATTTATACCTTAAAGTTTTTTTTTTTCAATCACAAAATACACAAATAAACGAAAGTAATCAAATACATAAATTAACTTTTGTCCAATATACGAAAAAATGTATGAAAGTGGTTGGAAAAATTCCTCCACCGAAGGATACAATGACAATGGAACGGAGAAGACAACGTCGACGAGCAGAAGAGGAGTCCTCGACAGAGAAATTGGAGAGAAGAAAATCGCACAAGAGGAGACGCAGTAGGAAGAAGGAAGAAGAAGACGCAAGTTGGGGGGAGGGGTCGTCGGGTGAGTTTAATGTAAAAGAAAATGACGTCGTTTGGTTAAAACGCTAAAGACGAAAAAATTTACCGACAAAATTTAACGGTCTATTTCTGTCGGTAAATTCAAAACTTTTTCATTCTGCCAACAATTCCTACTTTCTTTACCGACGGGCATTTTATACCGTCACTAAAGTCCGTTGCAAATTTTGCCAGGATGATTTCCCTCCATTTTTAGTGACGGATATTAGTACCGCCAAATGAAATTTTTCTCATCAATTTCCGTCAGTAATTTACAACGATTTCTTTTCCGTCGGTAATTTTCCGCCGCTAATTTTTTGTTAAGTTAATTTAAATTATATAATTTGACTTAATTAAGTTTATACCAGGCTCAAATCATATCACGAAAGAAAGAGATTGCTCCTATTATCCATTCACATCAATTCCATTTCTTCAAAAGTTTTGCGTGCAAAAGGGTTTAGAAAATTTTCTATTAGGGATGTAAACTAATCAGTTTCTCTCTTATGGATTCAATTGTACAAGTTAAATAATTACAAAACCCAAACTGGTCAAAGTCATCAGTTTCTTGACTTCTTCTTGAAGTTAGGAAAAGCTTTGAAGTACTAGAAAATGAGAAAGTTAGGAATAAATGTGCTCCAATAGAGACCTACCAAGAAGTAAGAAAAAGCAAGATACATATTCTAAGTCATTTAATCCTTAAAAGGTATTGTCAAATTAATATAGAAAATAAATTCCTCTAATTATTAAATTATATTTTAAAGCTGTCAAATAATAAGAATATATGATTATATACATAATTATAACATAAATTCACTTAAAATTGAAAATATAATAATTATTTAAGTTGATAAATTTTCAAAAAAAAAATTTGGTACTCGTAAAGACCACGATTACAAGTCAATTTGACTTTGAAAGTACCAACTTCCAAGAACAATGGAAAACGTTTTCCAAACTTTCTTATCGTCTACGCCTTCATCGCTATCATGCCCACAAAATTGGACTGAAAATGGCTATAAAAATAAGGTTTTTTTTTTCTTGTAGCTAGTGATTATTAATGAATACATAAATTTTTAATTAGAGACATTTTTAGTCTGTAATAACTCAGTCCATAAGTCATAATTAAATTATTCAAAATTTAGATTAGACTTGAACTTAACCGTTGGCTTGAGAGCTAACACAAATTATGCAAATTTCTCGACTTTTATTTTAAACATCTCAATTTTGAACAATCTAATTAAGTAAATTCAAATCATATAAATTGACTCAATTGAAATTAAGTCAAACTCAAATCACATTCTTCTATGAAAGTTATTAGGCATTGACTTCAATTTCTATTTCTTCATAATTGAAAGTTTTGCTTGGCTTGCAAAAGGGTTTAGAATTTTACTCATCACTTTAAATTAGAAAAAGCAACGCTCTAAATTTGGTCCAATAGAGACCAGTGTATATGCCAACTGACCTACCAAGAAATAACATAAAACAAAAGTCCCACATATACAAACTTAAAAGGTAACATATTTTAACGTAACATAATCAAGTCATTTAATCCTTAAAAAAACATTTTAAATAGCTTAAAACATATCAAATTAATATCAAAATTAAATTTCCCTCAATTATTAAATTATAATATTATATACATAATTACAATTTAAATTCACTTAAAATTCAAAATAGAATAATTATTTGAGTTGATAAACTTTCAAAAATATGATTAATTACAAATTCTCCAGTCAATAGACTTTGGAAGTACCAACTTTCTAGAAAAGTAGAAAATGTTAATCAAACTTCCCTTATTGTCTTCACCTTCATCATTATCATGCCTACAAAATTGGACCCAAAAGGCTATAAAAATAAGGTTTTTTCATGCAAGTTGTATACTTCACAATAACATTCAGAACTCAGAAATGGTGAGCCGAAGACTAATCGAGATGAGGGTCTCGAGCACCTTCGTTACATTGCTGGTGCTCATGATTTCTCTAGGTCTTCTTCATGAAACCTTAGCTGAAATCGACCAAAAGTACTCTCCATCACCTCTACTCCCAGGAACTCCTCCGAAATCTCCATTAACTCCTCCTATGAATCCTCGCAAACTAGCACCACCCACGAAGAAGCCTCAGTTCCTACCATTAATATCACCGCATCATGAACCTCCACCATCCCCGGTTAGGAAACATTCTCCGCCGCCGCCATTACTTCGACGTCCACCACCACTGCATCCAGGGCCACGGGCGCCATTGTTACCGAGGAGACCACCTCCACGCAGTAGTTATACTCCACCACCACCGCCTCCAGGGCCACGGGCGCCATTGTTACCGAGGAGACCACCTCCACGCAGTAGTTATACTCCACCGCCACCGCCTCCAGGGCCACGGGCACCATTGTTACCGAGGAGACCACCTCCACACAGTAGTTATACTCCACCGCCACCGCCTCCAGGGCCACGGGCGCCATTGTTACCGAGGAGACCACCTCCACGCAGTCGTTATACTCCACCACCACCACCTCCAGGGCCACGGGCGCCATTGTTACCGAAGAGACCACCTCCACGCAGTAGTTATACTCCACCACCAGCACCCCGAGCATCAACACCAATAACTGCTCCCTCTCCACTCTCTCCGCTGTCCAACAACGGTTCACGACCACCACAGTTATCCAATAATGCCCCACCACCACATGCATTTTCTCCATCCAACGCTTAAACCCTCGTGAGAAAATGGTGACTTTTCTTATATATACCACTCTCATGCACGTATCTTAGCTTTACATTCTTTATAATCAGACAAAAATCTGACGCTTCACTTACTTTCTCCATGCAGGAAGTTTGCAGGCTTCCTTAGTTGTATCAGAATAAGGAGCAGTTGCTAATACATGAATAAAGGAAGGCCTCCATGCGAGCTTCAGTTTGAGTAGTGGTATAGAAGTTAGTAGTTAGAACAACATATATCCAGTCTTCGAGACTATGTAATCGGAAAAATAAAAGGATTATCAAAGAGAATTAGTATAATACACAGTTACAATTTCATCAATTCCAACTTTTCATTTCCATCATTCTTAATACATTTTCTTAATAAAAATTATTATTTAATAATTTAATTAATTTTTATAAATTAAGATAAACTAATTAATTCTCGTCTAACACCTTTCTTATTCAGTTAAATCTAATCAATATTATTATTTATAGGATAATATTTTAAATTACATAAAATTGTTAAATAACGTCACTTTTCATAATTTATAATATGAATGTTTTGGTTCCAATTTCATCAAAGAGAATTAGTATAATACACAGTTCCAATTTCATCAATTCCAACTTTTCGATCAATCTTAATACATCTTCTTAATAAAAATTATTATTTAATTTTATAAATTAAGATAAACTAACTAATTCTCGTCTAATACCCTTCTTATTCAATTAAATCTAATCAATAAAATTATTTATAGGATAATATTTTAAATTACATAAAATTGTTAAACAACGTCTCTTTTCATAATTTATAATATGAACGTTTTGGTTCAGCAGGCCTACTTAGCAAAAGGCCTTGTTATGTTCCTCTTTCCAACATCTTTGCATTACACAGTCTCGTCTGGGCTCATTTCCCCTCAATGTTACTACTTTCTAAAACCAAGCCCTAATTATACTTCATCATGTTTTGGAGGCTAAAAATAATTACAACATAATACAAAACAAACCTTAACCTTTCAAAGTTTTAAAGTTGAACCCTAATATTTTAAAAATATTCAAAACATGCTCTAAGTAGATGAAAATTTAATGTGGTTAATTTAATGTGAGTTAAGTGTTACGTCAATATTAACATAATATTATTTTTATTTTTTAAATAAAAGTAAGTTTTACTATCACATGAAAAGTGATAATCAATATCTAAAAAATATAAATATGAGTTACATTATCACAAGGTAAACGGCACTTATTGTTTGAAATGTATAAACAGTGTCCCTATTGCCATGTGGCTGTAGAACCTACTTTTTTATTAATTTTTAAAAATTAATTATGAGGTAGTAAGACCTATTTTCCATTTAAAAATATAACATAATACCATGTCAATATCATGATATGACATTTAACTGGCAAGAAATTAATTTTATCAAAAAATTTTGTTTATTTAGGGTCTGTTTTAAACGTTTTAAAAATGTTGTGATTCAAATTGAATACTTAAAAATGTTAGGGTTTAAGTTATATTATGTTATAAACATTTGAGATTCAGAATGCACTTTTGGCCATATTTTGGAAGAGTTATATGTTTGAAAACAACTAATTAGAAATAAATTAAATGATTGAAAATAACTAATTAAAAATTAACTATAAGTGATTTTAAAGATAAAAGATATAAATTTCATTTATAGTTTAAGAAAATTGAAAAAGATTTTTTAATCTTTAAAATTAAAAAACTCTTTTTAACTATTAATTTTTCAAAAAAGCTTTCTTTTTAAACTTTGATTAAAAAATATTTATGAAACACAAATGATGCAAATATCAAACGTAGACTAATCAAATGTCATTGATATGATGACCGAATTCTGCTTTTAAAACTCACATCAATTAAATTCAACCTAAATTAATAATTTAAGACAATTACGAATTTAAAAGTTAAGTTGAATAGTCATATATAAATATCATTTGATTGGTACAAATGTAATATTCATAGTGTGTGTATTACACATTTACCTTGAAAACAAATTTATACAATATCAGTTTAAATTTTTCAACCTTTTCTCTTTCGTAATAAGATAGTTACATCTTTTTTCAAGAAATAGAATCCAATATTGAGTCGTAACGTGATGTTGTCAAATTTTTAACTTAAAATTTTGAACTATAAAACAATAGTTATAAAATCTCGAGTTTGGTTTATATATGGGAATAATTCAAATAAACTAAACTCAAATATTCAATTTATACTTGAGATGGTGAAAATTTTATTCAATCAACTTATTTACACATCATAAATTTAGTACAACTAATTCAATAAAGGGCCAAAAACATCTTTAAATAGAGACAAAGTTAAATTACATGTAAAGTTAAGCTACTACGTCCATAGTAGAAGATGTAACATGTCCTTGATCATAATTATAACACACGGGGCTCTCATTGCACCAATATTAGGACAAATTTTAATTTGGTCCGTTTTGATTCAACCGAAATAAATAAGTCATAACGTAATTAATGGAAATTTAAATATTAGACTTAAACTTAAGTTTTAGCTTGATATTTATCACAAATTATTCAAATGACTCACTTTGATCTCAATTATAGTAATTTTAAACAATTTACAGTACAAGAAAAATAGAGTTTAGTGACAGAAATTATAGACGAAATGTCTACACATTCCGTTGGAAAGCCTAGTTAGCGACGGAATTTACCGACGGACCAATGCATCAGAGATACGACTGTAGGTAACAATTTGCGACGAATAACAAAATGTCCGTCACAAATTTACCGACGAAATTTTGTGTATCGTCGGTGAATATATTAACGATTATTCTATGTTGTCTTCGGTCAGTAAATTTACCAATGGAGAAGATTTGTTCGTTGGGAAAATTACCGATGGATTTGTTTATTCCGTCGGTAAATTCATATTGTCATTACCGACGGTTATTGGTTTCTGTTTGTAAATCGATACACTTTATCGACAAACTTTTTTTTCCGTCGGTAAATTTACTAAAAACCAATGATGTGAAAACTGGACCGGACCGGCTGGTCCGACCGGAAATCGTTCGGACCGGCCCTGTGTCCGGTTCGGTTATAGGTAATAACCCTTTAATATTAAAACCGGCCGGTTTATTAGAGAACCGGCCGGTTTATCCAAGAACCGGTTATTTGATAACCGGTTGCAAACTTAAAGACGATAATCGTCTTCTCTCCTCAGTCCTCTCTTCTCTCTTCTCCGAAAGAATCCATCGCACCTTTCTCTCTTCTCTCTTCGCAGATGCCTCCATCGCACCTTTCTCTCTTCTCAGATGTCGGGTACTTGCCGGAGGAGCTCGGTTTGCTTCCAAATCTGGCGTTGTTTCGCATCAACTCCAACAGATCTGGCCATGTGAGGTTACTGGCAAAGGAAGATTCTGGAGCTAGGGCAACAGATCTATGCTTTACTCAGCTAAGGCTTAGGTTTCAGCTCGGTTTGCTTCCAGATCTGGCGTTGTTTCGTCTTTAAAGGGCAAGGCTTTTCTGGGTTTTGTTTTTAGTTCGATTATTTTTCTTGGAAGATGACTGGAAAAT
>JANZLC010018737.1:0-11111 GCA_026413385.1 Erythroxylum gracilipes
GTTTTGTGCATCTTCTGTGTTTTGCGCTTCTTCTGTGTTTTGAGCTTCTTCTGTGCTTTGCGCATCTTCTGTGTTTTGCGCCTCTTCTGTGTTTCTCTACGTCTTCTGTGTTTTGCGGATCTTCTGTATTTTGCGCATCTTCTGTGCTTTGCGGATCTTCTGTATTTTGCGCTTCTTCTGTGTTTTTCACTTCTTTTGTGTTTTGCCCTTCTTCTGTGTTTCTCTACTTCTTTTGTGTTTTACGTATCTTCTCTGTTTTGTGCCTCTTCTGTGTTTTGCGTCTCTTTTGTGTTTTGTGCTTCTTCTATGTTTCTCCTCTTCTTCTACGTTTTGTGACTCATCTGTGTTTTGTGCTTCTTCTCTGTTTTGCGCTTTTTCTGTGTTTCTCCACTTCTCCTGTGTTTTGCGCATCTTCTGTGTATTTTGCGCATCTTCTTTATTTTGCGCTTCTTCTTTGTTTTGTGCCTCTTTTGTGTTTTAAGCTTTTTCTGTGCTTTGTGCATCTTCTGTGCTTTGCGCTTCTTCTTTGTTTTGCGCTTCATCTGTATTTTTCGTTTCTTCTGTATTTTACGCTTCTTCTGTGTTTTACACTACTTTTATGTTTTGCGTTTCTTTTGTGCTCACTTCTTCTGTGTTTTGCGCTAGCTCTGTGTTTTGCGCATCTTCTTTTTGTTGCATTTTTTCTGTGTTTTGCGCTTCTTCTGCGTTATCAGCTTTTCCTGTCTTTTGCGCTTGTTCTGTGTTTTGGGCTTCTTCTGTGTTTTGCAAATCTTCTTTTTTTTGCTTCTTTAGTGTTTTGCGCTCCTTCTATGTTTTGCGCTTCATCTGTGCTTTGCGCATCTTCTGTGTTTTGCGCTTGTTATGTGGTTTGCGCTTCTTTTGTGTTTTGAGCTTCTTTTGTGCTTTGCGCATCTTCTGTGTTTTGAGCTTCTTCTGTGTTTTGCGCTTCTTCTATGTTTGCGCTTCTTCTGTGTTTTGCGCTTCTTCTATGTTTTTCGCTTCTTTTGTATTTGTCCGCTTCTTCTATGTTTTGGGCATCTTCTGTGTTTTGCGCTTCTTCTGTGTTTTGAGCTTCTTCTATGCTTTGCGCTTCTTCTGTGTTTTGCGCTTCATCTGTGTTTTACGCTTCTTCTGTGTTTTATGCTTCTTTATTTTTATGTGCTTCTTCTGTGTTTTGCGCTTCTTCTGTGCTTTGCGTTTCTTTTGTGTTTGTCCGGTTCTTCTGTATTTTGGGCATCTTCTATGTTTTTTACTTCTTCTATGTTTTGAGCTTCTTTTGTGCTTTGCGCTTCTTCTGTGTTTTGCGCTAGCTATGTGTTTTGTGCTTCTTCTGTGTTTTGCACTTCTTTTGGGTTTTGCATATCTTCTTTTTTTGCGCTTCTTCTGCATTTTGAGCTTCTTCTTTGCTTAGCACTTCTTCTGTGTTTTACGCTTGCTCTGTGTTTTGTGCATATTCTGTGTTTTGCGCATCTTTTTTTTGCGCTTCTTCTGTGTTTTGCGCATATTCTGCGTTTTCCGGATCTTCTATGTTTGCACTCCTTTTGTGTTTTGCGCTTCTTCTGTGGTTTGCGCTTCTTCTGTGTTTTGCGCTTCTTCTGTGTTTTGAGCTTCTTTTGTGCTTTGCGCATCTTCTGTGTTTTGCGCTTCTTCTGTGGTTTGCGCTTCTTCTGTGTTTTGAGCTTCTTCTGTGCTTTGCGGGTCTTTTGTGTTTTGCCCTTTTTCTGAGTTTTGCGCTTCTTCTGTGTTTTGCGCTTACTCTGTGTTTTGTGCTTCTTCTGTGTTTCTCTACTTCTTCTGTGTTTTGCGAATCTTCTGCATTTTGGGCTTCTTTAGTGTTTTGCACTGATTCTGTGTTTTGCGTTTCTAATGTGTTTTGTGATTCCTCTAAGTTTCTCCACTTTTCTGTGCTTTCCGCTTTTTCTGTGTTTTGCGATTCATCTGTGTTTTGCGCATCTTCTATGTTTTGCGCTTCTTTTGTGTTTCTCTACTTCTTCTCTATTTTGCGCATCTTCGGTGTTTCTCCACTTCTTCTGTGCCTTGCGTATCTTCTGTGTTTTGCGCTTTATCTGTGCTTTGTGAATCTTCTGTGTTTTGCGCTTCTTCTGTGTTTTGAGCTTCTTCTGTGCTTTGCGCATCTTCTGTGTTTTGCGCTTGTTCTGTGGTTTGCGCCTCTTCTGTGTTTTGCGCTTCTTCTGTGTTTCTCCACTTCTTTTGTGTTTTACGCATCTTCTGTGTTTTGCGCCTCTTCTGTGTTTTGCGCTTCTTCTATGTTTCTCCTCTTCTTCTACGTTTTGCGCTTCGTCAGTGTTTTGTGCTTCTTATGTGTTTTGCGCTTTTTTTGTGTTTCTCCACTTATTCTGTGTTTTGCGCTTCTTTTGTGTTTTTGCCGCATCTTCTTTGTTTTGCACTTCTTCTGTATTTTGCGGTTCTTTTTTTTTGCGCTTCATCTATGTTTTGTGCTTCTTCTGTGCTTTGCGCTTCTTCTGTGTTTGTCCGCTTATTCTATCTTTTGGGCATCTTCTGTGTTTTGCACTTCTTATGTGTTTTGAGCTTCTTCTGTGCTATGCGCTTCTTCTTTGTTCTGTGCTACCTCTATGTTCTGTGCTTCATCTGTGTTTTGCGCTTCTTCTGTGTTTTGAGTTTCTTCTGTGCTTAGCACTTCTTCTGTGTTTTACGCTTGCTCTATGTTTTGCGCATATTCTCTGTTTTGCGCTTCTTCTGTGTTTTGCGCTTGTTCTGTCTTTTGCGCTTCTTCTGTGTTTTGTGCATCTTCTGTGCTTTGCACTTCTTCTGTGTTTTGGGCTTCTTCTGTGCTTTGCGCATCTTCTATGTTTTGCGCTTCTTCTATTTTTTGAGCTTTTGTGTTTTGCCCTTCATCTGTGTTTTGCGCTTCTTTTGTGTTTTGCGCTTTTTTTGTGTTTCTCTACCTCTTCTCTGTTTTGCGCATCTTCGGTGTTTCTCCACTTCTTCTGTGCTTTGCGTATCTTCTATGTTTCGCGCTTTATCTGTGCTTTGCGCTTCTTCTGTATTTTGAGCTTCTTCTGTGCTTTGCGCATCTTCTGTGTTTTGTGCCTCTTCTGTTTTTCTCTACTTCTTCTGTGTTTTGCGGATCTTCTCTATTTTGCGCTTGTTCTGTGTTTTTCACTTCTTTTGTGTGTTGCGCTTCTTTTGTGTTTTGCGCTTCTTTTGTGTTTCTCCACTTCTTTTGTGTTTTACGCACCTTTTGTGTTTTGCGCCTCTTCTGTGTTTTGTGCTTCTTCTATGTTTCTCATCTTCTTCTACATTTTGCGCTTTATCTGTGTTTTGTGCTTTTTTTGTGTTTTGCGCTTTTTCTGTGTTTCTCCAGTTCTCCTGTGTTTTGTGCTTCTTCTGTGTTTTGCGCTTTTTCTGTGTTTTTTGTGCATCTTCTTTGTTTTGCGCTTCTTCTTTCTTTTGCACCTCTTCTGTGTTTTGAGCTTTTTCTGTGCTTTGTGCATCTTCTGTGTTTTGCGCTTCTTCTGTGTTTTGCATTTTTTGTGTTTTGCGCTTCATCTGTGTTTTACGCTTCTTCTGTTTTTTGCACTTCTTCTGTATTTTACGCTTCTTTTGTGCTCACTTCTTCTGTGTTTTGCGCTACCTCTGTGCTTTTTCCATCTTCTGTGTTTTGCGCATCTTCTTTTTGTTGCACTTCTTTTGTGTTTTGCGTTTCTTCTGCGTTCTGAGCTTTTTCTGTCTTTTGTTCTTGTTTTGGGATTTGGGCTTCTTCTGTGTTTTGCGCATCTTCTTTTTTTTGCGCTTCTTCAGTGTTTTGCCCATCTTCAGTGTTTTGCGCTCCTTCTGTCTTTTGCGCTTCATCGGTGGTTAGCGCTTCATCTGTGTTTTGCGCATCTTCTGTGTTTTGTGCTAGTTCTGTGTTTTGTGCTTCTTCTGTGCTTTGCACATCTTCTGTGTTTTGTGCTTGTTCTATGGTTTGCGCTTCTTCTGTATTGTGAGCTTCTTCTGTGCTTTGCGCATCTTCTGTGTTTTGCGCTTCTTCTGCATTCTGAGCTTTTTCTGTCTTTTTCTCTTGTTTTATGTTTTGGCCTTCTTCTGTGTTTTGCGCTTCTTCTGTGTTTGTCCGCTTCTTCTATGTTTTGGGCATCTTCTGTGTTTTGAGTTTCTTCTATGCTTTGCGCTTCTTCTGTGTTTTGCGCATCTTCTGTGTTTTGCTCTTCTTCTGCATTCTGTGCTTTTTCTATCTTTTGTGCTTGTTTTATGTTTTGGGCTTCTTCTGTGTTTTGCGCTTTTTCTGTGTTTTGCACATATTCTGTCTTTTGCGCATCTTCTGTGTTTTGCTCATCTTCTGTTTTTTGCGCTTGATCTATGTTTTGTGCGTCTTCTGTGTTTTGCAAATCTTCTATGTTTTATGCTTCTTTTGTGTTTTGCGCTTCTTCTGTCTTTTGAGCTTCTTCTGTGCTTTGCGCTTTTTTGTGTTTTGCGTTTATTCTGTCTTTTTTGCTTATTCTGTGTTTTGCGCTTCTTCTATGTTTTGCGCATTTTCTGTGTTTTGTGCTTCTTCTTTATTTTCGGTTGTTTTGTATTTTGTGCTTCTTCTGTGTTTTGCACTTCATTTGTGTTTTGCGCTTCTTCTGTATTTTGCACATCATCTGTGTTTTGTGCTTCTTCCATGTTTTGAGCATCTTCTGTGTTTTGCGCTTATTCTGTATTTTGCGCTATTTCTGTGTTTTTCACTTCATCTGTGTTTTGCGCATCTTCTTTGTTTTGCGCTTCTTCTGTGTTTTGAGCTTGTTCTATATGTTGCGCTTTATCGCGTCTTCTGTGTTTTGCGCTTCTTCCGTGTTTTGCGCTTCATCAGTGTTTTGCGCTTCTTCTGTGTTTTGAGCATCTTCTATGTTTTGCGTTTCATCAGTGTTTTGCGCATCTTCTTTGTTTTGCGCTTTTTCTGTGTTTTGCGCAGCTTCTGTGTTTTTGGCTTTTTCTGTGTTTTGCGCTTTTTCTGTGTTTTGCACTTTTTCTGTGTTTTTTGTATCTTTTGTGTTTATTCGCTTCTTCTGTGTTTTGCTCGTCTTCGGTGTTTTGCGCATCTTCTTTGTTTTGTGCATCTTCTGTATTTTGAGCTTCTTCTGTGTTTTGAGCTTCTTCTTTGCTTTGCGCTTCTTCTGTGTTTTGAGCTTCTTCTGTGTTTTACGCTTCCTCTGTGTTTTTCCATTTCTTTTGTGTTTTATGCATCTTTTGTGTTTTGCGTCTATTCTGTGTTTTGCGCTTCTTCTTTGTTTCTCCTCTTCTTTTACGTTTTGCGCTTCATTTGTGTTTTGCGCTTTTTCTGTGTTTCTCAACTTCTTCTGTGTTTTGTGCTTCTTCTATGGTTTGCGCTTCTTTTGGGTTTTGCACATCTTCTTTTTTTTGCGCTTCTTCTGCGTTTTGAGCTTCTTCTGCGCTTAGCACTTCTTATGTGTTTTGCGCTTGCTCTGTGTTTTGCGCATACTCTGTGTTTTGCACTTCTTTTGTGTTTTTCGCATCTTTTTTTTGCGCTTCTTGTGTGTTTTGCGCATCTTCTGTGTTTGCGCATCTTCTGTATTTTGAGCTTCATCTGTGGTTTGCGCTTCTTCTGTGTTTTGAGCTTCTTCTGTGCTTGGCGCATCTTCTGTGTTTTGCGCTTCTTCTGTGCTTTGTGCTTCTTCTTTGTTTTGTGCTTCTTCTGTGCTTTGCGCATCTTCTGTGTTTTGCGCTTCTTCCGTGTTTTGCGCTTCTTCTGTATTTTGCGCTTCTTATGTGTTTTGCGCTACTTCTGTTTTTTGCCCTTACTCTGTGTTTTGTGCTTCTTCTATGTTTATCTACTTCTTCTGTGTTTTGCGAATCTTCTGCATTTTGGGCTTCTTCAGTGTTTTGTACTTGTTCTGTGTTTTGCGCTTTTAATGTGTTTTGTGCTTCTTCTAAGTTTCTCCAATTCTTCTGTGCTTTCTGCTTCTTCTGTGTTTTGCGATTCGTCTGTGTTTTGCGCATCTTCTATGTTTTGCACTTCTTTTGTGTTTCTGTACTTCTTCTCTGTTTTACGCATCTTCGGTGTTTCTCCACTTCTTCTGTGCTTTGCGTATCTTTGGTGTTTCGCGCTTCATCTGTGCTTTGCGCTTCTTCTATATTTCTCCCCTTCTTCTATGTTTTGCACTTCATCTGTGTTTTGTGAATCTTCTGTGTTTTGTGCTTCTTTTGTGCTTTGAGCATTTTCTGTGTTTTGCGGTTCTTCTGTATTTCTCTACTTCTTCTGTGTTTTGCGCATCTTCTGTGCTTTGCTGATCATCTGTATTTTGCACTTATTCTGTGTTTTTCACTTCTTCTGTGTTTTACGCTTCTTCTGTGTTTCTCCAATTCTTTGTATTTTACGCATCTTCTGTGTTTTGCGCCTCTACTGTGTTTTGCGCTTCTTCTATGTTTCTCCTCTTCTTCTACGTTTTGCGCTTCGTCATTGTTTTGTGCTTCTTCTGTGTTTTGCGCTTTTTCTGTGTTTCTTGACTTCTTCTGTGTTTTGTGCTTCATCTGTGTTTTGCGCTTCTTCTGTGTTTTTCAAGCATCTTCTTTGTTTTGCGTTTCTTCTGTGTTTTCCGCCTCTTCTGTATTTTGAGCTTGATCTATGCTTTTCGCTTCTTCCGTGTTTTGTGCCTCTTCTGTGTTTTGAGCTTTTCTGTGCTTTGTGCAACTTTTGTGTTTTGCTCTTCTTTTATGTTTTGCGCTTCATCTGTGTTTTGCGCTTCTTCTGCGTTTTACGCTTCTTCTGTTTTTTGTGCTTACTCTGTATTTTGTGCTTCTTTTGTGTTTCTCTACTTCTTCTGTGTTTTGCGAATCTTCTGCATTTTGGGCTTCTTCAGTGTTTTGCATTTGTTCTGTGTTTTGCGCTTCTAATGTGTTTTGTGCTTCTTCAAAGTTTCTCCATTTCTTCTGTGCTTTCCTCTTCTTCTGTGTTTTGCATATCTTCTATGTTTTGCGCTTCTTTTGTGTTTCGCGCTTCATCTGTGCTTTGCGCTCCTTCTGTATTTCTCAACTTCTTCTATGTTTTTCACTTCATCTGTGTTTTGCACTTCTTCTGTGTTTTGAGCTTCTTCTGTGCTTTGCACATCTTCTGTGTTTTGCGCTTCTTCTGTGTTTCTCTACTTCTTCTGTGTTTTGTGCATCTTCTGTGCTTTGCTGATCTTCTGTGTTTTGCACTTATTCATTTTTTTTCACTTCTTCTGTGTTTTGCGCTTCTTCTGTGTTTCTCCACTTCTTTTGTGTTTTACGCATCTTCTGTGTTTTTCGCCTCTTCTGTGTTTTGCGCTTCTTCTATGTTTCTCCTCTTCTTCTACGTTTTGCGCTTCGTCAATGTTTTGTGCTTCTTCTGTGTTTTGTGCTTTTTTTGTGTTTCTCCACTTCTTCTGTGTTTTGTGCTTCTTCTGTGTTTTTGGCGCATCTTCTTTGTTTTGCGCTTCTTCTGTGTTTTGCGCCTCTTCTGTATTTTGAGCTTGATCTGTGCTTTGTACATCTTCTTTGTTTTGAGCTTCTTCTGTATTTTGCGCTTCTTCCGTGTTTTGCGCTTGTTCCGTGTTTTGCGCTTCTTCTGTGTTTTGCGCATCTTCTGTGCTTTACGCTTCTTCTATGTTTTGAGCTTCTTCTGTGTTTTGCGCTTCTTCTGTGGTTTACGCTTCTTCTATTTTTTGAGCTTCTTCTGTGTTTTGCCCTTCATCTGTGTTTTGCGCTTCTTCTGTGTTTTGTGCTCCTTCTGTATTTTGCGTTTCTTATGTGTTTTGCGCTTCATCTATGTTTTGCGCTTCTTCTGTGTTTTGCGCTTCTTTTGTGTTTCTCGACCTCTTCTCTGTTTTGTGCATCTTCGGTGTTTGTCCACTTCTTCAGTGCGTTGCGTATCTTTTGTGTTTTACGCTTCATTTGTGCTTTGCACTTCTTCTGTATTTCCCCCCTTCTTCTATGTTTTGCGCTTCATTTGTGTTTTGTGCATCTTCTGTGTTTTGCGCTTCTTCTGTCTTTTGAGTTTCTTCTGTGCTTTGCGCATCTTCTGTGTTTTGCGCCTCTTCTGTGTTTCTCTACTTCTTCTACGTTTTGCGCATCTTCTGTGCTTTGCGGATCTTCTGTATTTTGAGCTTCTTCTGTGTTTTTCACTTCTTTTGTGTTTTGCGCTTCTTCTGTGTTTCTCTACTTCTTTTGTGTTTTACGCTTCTTCTGTGTTTTGTGCCTCTTCTTTGTTTTGCGTCTCTTCTGTGTTTTGTGCTTCTTCTATGTTTCTCCTCTTCTTCTACGTTTTGCGCTTCATCAGTCTTTTGCGCTTCTTCTGTGTTTTGTGCATCTTTTGTGTTTTGCGCTTCTTCTGTGTTTTGAGCTTCTTCTGTGTTTTGCCCTTCATTTGTGTTTTGCGCTTCTTCTGTATTTTGCGCTTCTTATGTGTTTTGCGCTTCATCTGTGTTTTGAGCTTCTTTTGTGTTTCTCTACCTCTTCTCTGTTTTGCGCATCTTCGGTGTTTGTCCACTTCTTCTGTGCTTTGCGTATCTTCTGTGTTTCGCGCTTCATCTGTGCTTTGCGCTTCTTCTCTATTTCCCACCTTCTTCTATGTTTTGCGCTTCATCTGTGTTTTGTGCATCTTCTGTGTTTTGCGCTTCTTCTGTGTTTTGAGCTTCTTCTGTACTTTGCGCATCTTCTGTGTTTTGCGCCTCTTCTGTGTTTCTCTAAGTCTTCTGTGTTTTGCGGATCTTCTGTACTTTGCGCATCTTCTGTGCTTTGCGGATCTTCTGTATTTTGCGTTTCTTCTGTGTTTTTCACTTCTTTTGTGTTTTGCTCTTCTTCTGTGTTTCTCTACTTCTTTTGTGTTTTACGCATCTTCTGGGTTTTGTGCCTCTTCTGTGTTTTGCACCTCTTTTGTGTTTTGTGCTTCTTCTATGTTTCTCCTCATCTTCTACGTTTTGCACTTCATCTGTGTTTTGTGCTTCTTCTGTGTTTTGCGCTTTTTTTGTATTTCTCCACTTCTCCTGTGTTTTGTGCTTCTTCTGTGTTATGCGCATCTTCTGTGTATTTTGCGCATTTTCTTTGTTTTGTGCTTCTTCTTTGTTTTGCGCCTCTTTTGTGTTTTGAGCTTTTTCTGTGCTTTGTGCATCTTCTGTGTTTTGCGCTTCTTCTATGTTTTGCGCTTCTTTTGTGTTTTGCGCCTAATCTGTGTTTTGCACTTCTTCTGTGTTTTACACTTCTTTTATGTTTCGCACTTCTTTTGTGCTCACTTCTTCTGTGTTTTGCGCTAGCTCTATGTTTTGCTCATCTTCTTTTTGTTGCATTTCTTTTGTGTTTTGCGCTTCTTCTGCGTTTTGCGCTTCTTCTGTCTTTTGTGCTTCTTATGTGTTTTGCGAATCTTCTTTTTTTTCGCTTCTTTAGTATTTTGCGCATCTTCTGTGTTTTGCGCTCCTTCTGTGTTTTGCGCTTCATCTGTGGTTAGCGCTTCATCTGTGTTTTGCGCTTCTTCAGTGTTTTGCGCATCTTCTGTGTTTTGAGCTTCTTCTGTGCTTTGCGCATCTTCTGTGTTTTGCGCTTGTTCTGTGGTTTGCGCGCTTCTTCTGTGTTTTGAGCTTCTTTTGTGCTTTGCGCATCTTCTGTGTTTTGCACTTCTTCTATGTTTTGCGCTTCTTTTGTGTTTTGCGCTTCTTCTGTATTTGTCCGCTTCTTCTATGTTTTGGGCATCTTCTGTGTTTTGTGCTTCTTTTGTGTTTTGAGCTTCTTCTATGCTTTGCGCTAGCTCTGTGTTTTGTGCTTCTTCTGTGTTTTGCGCATCTTCTGTGTTTTGCGCTTCTTCTGCGTTCTGAGCTTTTTCTGTCTTTTGCGCTTGTTTTATGTTTTGGGCTTCTTCTGTGTTTACGCTTCTTCTATGTTTTGCACATATTCTGTCTTTTGCGCATCTTCTGTTTTTTGAGCTTGATCTATGTTTTGCGTGTCTTCTGTGTTTTGCGAATCTTCTATGTTTTATGCTTCTTCTGTGTTTTGCGCTTCTTCTGTCTTTTTAGCTTCTTCTGTGCTTTGCGCTTTTCTGTGTGTTACGTTTGTTCTGTCTTTTTTGCTTATTCTGTGTTTTGCGCTTCATCTATGTTTTGCACTTTTTCTGTGTTTTGCGCTTCTTTTGAGTTTTCGCTTGTTCTGTATTTTGCGCTACTTTTGTGTTTTGCACTTCATCTGTGTTTTGCGCTTCTTCTGTATTTTGCGCATTTTCTGTGTTTTGCGCTTATTCTGTGTTTTGCGCTTCTTTTGTATTTTGCGCTTCATCTCTGTTTTGTTCATCTTTTGTGTTTTGAGCTTCTTTTGTGTTTCTCCACATCTTCTGGTTTTGCGCTACGTCTGTATTTTGCGCTTCATCTGTGTTTTGCGCTTCTTCTGTGTTTTGCGCAACTTCTGTGTTTTGTGCTTATTTTATGTTTTGCCCATGTTCTATCTTTTGAGCTTCTTCTGCGCTTTGCACTTTTCTGTGTTTTGCGTTTGTTTTGTCTTTTTTGCTTATTCTGTATTTTGCGCTTCTTCTGTGTTTTGCGCATTTTCTATGTTTTGCGCATCTTCTGTGTTTTGTGTTCCTTCTATGTTTTGGGCTTCATTTGTGGTTTGCGCTTCTTCTGTGTTTTGCGCATCTTTTGTGTTTTGAGCTTGTTCTGTGGTTTGCGCTTTTACTGTGCTTTGCGCATCTTCTGTGTTTTGCGCTTCTTCTGTGTTTTGCGTTTCTTCTGTGTTTTTCGCTTCTTCTGTGTTTTGCACTTCTTCTATGCTTTGCGCTTCTTCTGTGTTTTGCGCTAGCTCTGTGTTTTGTGCTTCTTCTGTGTTTTGCACATCTTCTTTTTTTTGCGCTTCTTCTGTGTTTTGCGCTTCTTCTGCGTTCTGAGCTTTTTCTGTCTTTTGCGCTTGTTCTGTGGTTTGGGCTTCTTCTGTGTTTTGCGCATCTTCTTTTTTTGCGCTTCTTCAGTGTTTTGCGCATCTTCTGTTTTTTGCGCTTGATCTGTGTTTTGCGCTTCTTCTGTCTTTTGAGCTTCTTCTGTGCTTTGTACTTTTCTATGTTTTGCATTTGTTCTGTCTTTTTCAGTAGACCTTAATGAACCAGATAGTGACGGAATCCTATTACTGATGGTTTC
>JANZLC010018807.1:0-11105 GCA_026413385.1 Erythroxylum gracilipes
CAGTGTGATGTTTGATTTTGTTTGTTCTGTCTTGGGTGGCATCCATGTATCCTCCCAGGGGGTATTTGGGTGTTACATTAATGGAAAAATTGAAATAAGAAGTGTTGGCTTGCTTTTAAGGAAGAGGCAAAAGCGTGATTTGAGAATAGAAAAGGAGAGAAGAAACGAAGAGAAGAGAGAAGAAGGAGAAAGTTTCGGTTTTGAGAGGAAAGAAAGAAGAAAAGCTAAGTTTTGATTTTTCTTAGTCTTAAAGAGTGATTTTGAAGTTGTTTAAGAAGAGAAAAAGGAAGAGCAGGATTAGAGCTTTCATTAGAGCCAACAATCTCACTACTTGGTGAAGATTCAAGGCAAGATTGTTTTTAATCTTTTGGATTTTTGAAAGGGTCTTGGTTCATAAAGCTTAAGAAATGTATGGGTTTAAGAACTTTAGGATCAATTTTAGTGAATATGTCTTATGGATTCTCCAATTTGAATCCCTATTGAATGGGAATTTTTTTTGTTTGATAAAAAGGAAATCAAAGGAGGTAAGAAGAGAAAGAGTAAAGGCATTTTTCAGCAAAGTCTTTAAGCAAGGAATTCAAGGTGGGTTCCATGTTTATAATAAAGTATGAGCCACTAATGTTTTCTTGTGAATCAAGAGAATTAAATGATTTCAATTGTTTTAATAAATGTTGCATGATTTCTATTTGAATGATTTGAGAAATATTTATGTATTTTGTATATGAACTTTGTTCATGAATTTCGAAATAAAGATAGAAATGCATCGAAACATTTTATGTTATGCCTTGAAAAATTTCATGACATTTTTTATATTTGAAAAAAAAGAAAAAGCATGAAAGTATGATGAAATGATTTGAAGATAAATATGTGCTTTTGTTTAGGCAAGAGTGGAACCATTTCGTTCATCACGTGCACGTTGACAAGAGCCTTCTCTCCGATTGTCTGCTTGTGGCATATGAGATCCGAAGAAAAATGACTAATTTTGTTCATGGTGTAAACTTCGGTTTCACTATTTCGTTTCATGGAAACCTCGAGCCATTTGTTTGTGCATTGCATCTTTGAATTGCCAAGTATGTTGCATAACTTGAGTGTTCTGCATTGATGGTATGTTGATGTGATGATATTTTAACTATGAGTTTTGAGTTAGAATTGCAAATTTGACTGAGAATTTGAGAACGAAATGATTTTTATACGACAAATAAATATTTGAACGGTTTTGCTTATTCTTTGTTATAAATTTGTTACCCATGAGCTTTAAAGCTCACCTCCTTTTTGTCCCATCTTCAGGTGAAGAAAATGAGATTAAGTAACTAAGAGCCGAGGCATCATTCTATTTTTGCAATGTTTCTGTATATAAGTTAGATTTTGTAAAAGCAAGACTTTAAACACATTTTGAGAATTATTGGATTTGGTATCTTTTGGTATTTTGGATTTTGATACCGATAATGTAATGTGGCTTGGAATGCCATTAAAGCTTTGTAAACTCCTATTTTTATTGATAATGGAATATGAATTGTGTATGGATGTTGTTGAGTTGGAATTAGATATACTTGAAGAAGTTATCCACTTGAGTTGATGAAGTTTGAACATGAATTGTTGTTGCTTATAAGTGAGATATTATGGAAATAGGAAAGATAGGATTTTTATGAATGATGCGAACTAGTGTAAGGGATGAGTCAAATGAATAGAGATTAGGGAGTTTAATGAAGTAAAGTTGGTAGTTGAATGGTTATGCTCATGACTTTCTAAGTGGTACATTGTAAATTTCAAGTTTTTCATAAAGGTCAAATTAGGTTTCTGACTTCAGCGGAAAATCTAGATTGATATAGGATGAATTAGACAAAGTGGTCTTCTTGAAAGTTGTAGCTTATCTTTCTAGTTTTCATTGATATACAGTATGAAATTTTTGGATAATGGGGTTGAGAGATATGATCATTAGAAGTTTGTTATGCTATTTAGGATGGACTTTCAGGACAGCTGCCTTATTTCGAAATTTTAACCCTTATAGAAGCAAAAATTATTTTTAAGTTCTTCAAAAACGTTGTAGATCTATAAGTCTTCTTTAAAATGGTCTTTGAATGACCTCAATCTGATATTCTTAGTGAAAATTATGCCCTTTTTACCAAGACAGGTCAAAGGAAGAAAAGAGAAATGAGGAAGTCATGATCGCGCGAGCACAACTCTGCGGAAATTTAGCGCAAGTCGTAGCGGGCGTGCGCAGGTCACGATCATGCAAAAATCTCCCCCCAAGCCTGAACATGTTTCACTCTTTTGACTATAACTTTGTCGTCCGACCTCTAAATGACCTATTTTTAAAGCATTGGATTTCTAACACATTCCTTTTTCTCTCCATAAAAAGTTGCTTTTGGTATTGATTAGAAAAAGATTAATCGAATCAAAGTAAGGGCATCAATTGGAAAAGCAAGAACTGGACATTTTACTGACTATGCTTCAGTATTTTGATGAAGATATTGAATTTTAATTCAGTTTCTAAGACTTTCATTTTCGATAGGAAAGTTGATTATAGTGTACTATTTTAGTACAATAACAGTCCTAAAATGTTTGGGCTATAACTTTTAGATTTTCAAACCAAATTGAATGATTTTGGTATCTTTAGAAACTTAAGAAAATGGGAAACAAATTTTCGAAGAAGTCAAATTGAAATTCCAATTTGAGGTTTCCCAAAATTTGATCTAAAATAAGAGAAATGAGTTCATTTTGTTATTGACTGGTATGGGCACGCCACCCATGTAGGATGATGGCTAACGAGGGTTCATTGAAACAACCCTACAAGGTAAGATGCACGCTTAAGTTTGGGCTCCGGAAATCCAACAAGAAAGAGGTAGATTGGATGGACCATCTTCCTTCTTTCATCATCAAAAACCAAAATTGGTAGGTCTTATTAAGGTTAATAGTCTTGTCATATAGCCATCTTAAAGACAAATGAGAAGAGTCTCATTTATTGGCTTCTTTATGATTGATTAAAGAAAGAAGTGATGCATTTAATGAAAATCTCTTCTTTCCTTTGATGTTAACTAAAATTTTTTGTGTGTAAGAAAGTGTTCTTGCATTTTTATCACTCTCTCCTATCTTGCATGGTAGTGCCGAAATTTGCATGAAAAATATCTCAATTTTGGCTTCTTTCTTCTAAGAAAAATCTCCTCCATAGTGTTTCTTCTCCTTTCCCACCAAAGGATCTTGTTAACCAAGTTCTCCAAGAAGAACAAGTGGTAGACCAGATTGGTTAAGGATACAATATCAAGAAGAGGAAACAATAACAAGAAGAAGAGGATACATCATCTTGGAGAGGATACATTACCGAGGATAGGATAGCACATCGAGGAGTTAAAGATTTAGCGAATGAGTCGATAATATTTCTCCCATCTTGCTCTTATGTTAACTATTATCCTTATACTGTTTCATGTATAGATTGACATGTTGATTTGGTTATCTTGCTTCCGCTGCATTATGATTTCTAAAAAAGTTTTGAAATTCACCGTTTAACCAAATATTGCATGTTTTCATTTCTGATCCAACATCGAGCAGTCCGGTTCAGTTTTAAAATCAATGAGAAAAAGCATATATTTTCCATTTGAATTATTAAAAGGATTTGCTATTGAGACATAGTCTTAATGTCATGCATATTGTAAGCTTGAATTAGTTTTTTTGCTATCATTTTTTGATGTTATAGGATATTTGGTAATTTACTTGCCATATATGGTCCGATTCAATTTCAATGGATGTTCTCAATTGAAAGGTAATTTGTTTTCAATTTTACATTTATTATCTTTTGCTATGATTTAGTAACAAGTGTTGATCGTTTGTACTATTTTAGGTTTTTGGGCTCTTTTAAACATTACATATGGAATAGAGCTTGATGTGAAGGCTCTACTATAGAGGCTTATGTGTCAAATAAATGTTTGAGATTTTGTTATATGTACTTTCATGATGTTAAGACATAAGTTAATAGAGAAGAACATCACCTCGATTTTGATCAAGATGGTGGCTAGTCAGCTTTATCTTAAAAATTAAAGTCAGCTGGAACAACAAAAAAACGAGTTAACTAAAAGTGAACTTGAAATTGGCATTAGTACCTTTTGAACAATTACAGGAAGTTGATTAATATATGGAGTGTGTATTTTACTTCTCAAACATTAGTTCATATTATAATTTAATATTCCACCTCTCTTTTCTTAAATCAACTTACATGTTAATTAGATGGTACAAAAATGAGATCAGAAACAAAGGTGAAGTTGATGTTGAAAAAATACATAAGAAAAACTTTCCATTATGGTTTAGGAACCCAGTAAATTATTTGTGTAAAAGTAGAAAAATATGAACATTACCGTTAATATTAAAACATTAATTTTTATGGTTTTTATTTACAAATTATACAATTACCTAACCATAAGCTTCCAGAAGCAACTAAAGCATTATATGATTTTAAAATTTGGGCCTCATATATCTGGTAAAAAATATACAAGTTATATTTTTAATGTAGGTAGATTTCATAAAAAAATGTTACAAACACTTTAGAAGCCAAAAATGTGGGGTTATTGAAGGATAATATAAGAATGAATTTATTGACTTATATGGTGTTATCTCTAAAATAAATGAGTTAGAATATATTAAGGATATAAAGGTTGTTCTATTTAAGTGCAAATGTTTTAATCTTGATGACAAAGGGTTGAACATTAAAGTGAATGGAAATATTACTAGCATTAATATTAGTAACACTTAGTATAAAAATGAGTCATTTGTGCTCGCAAATCAAGTAAAATAAGTGCTGTATCTTAATGACAATACATGGGGCAACAATTGGCAAGTTATGAAAAATTTTTAACATCAAAATCTTTTTAATGTCTATGAAAGGGAAAATAATGAAATGGGTCAAAATAGTGATGAAGTATATCAAGAGCTTCAATTGCAAAGGAATAATAAAGCACTCAAAATTATAGATGAGGATATATCATCATTCTATGGGAGAGATGTTGATCCTAGTATATTAGAAGCAACTAAAGCACAACACAATCTTATCATAAAAAGGGATGAATACTATCTTGAGGATGAATTATGTGAAAAAATGATACTTTAGATGAATATGATAGGAATGAAGAGTTGAGTCCTAATGCAATTAATAAAGATCTTGATTCTGATGTCTAAATGTATCTTGATTATGATGATTGAATGTCTCTTAATTATAATGATTGAATGTATCTTGAAAGTGCTCTTTCTATTGTCATATTGTAATATTGGTAACAATTATTTTACTAATATTGATATTATGTTTTCCTTTATTCTATTTCATAAATGTTATCTTTATTACTAATTTTGGTTTTTCTTGATTCAATTTCATATGTGTTATATTTATTTTTATATGATTTCTATTTTTCTATATATTTTCAACATTATTGCATCTGGTAGAAACAAAGAAAAGAAGGTGGTTGCTAGAAAAATTCTATAGTACAATAACATGTAACTTCAACCAGATCAATCAATTAATACTAGAAATTCAATTCCTAGCCAACAATAATAATTACGCTAGTAATGTAGGTTTGAAATTGTTGAATGCCTTTAAGGATACTTGTACTCTAATATATATCTTCCTAATTTAAACATTTTCTTATCATAACCTTTTACTGCTAAAGGAAACAAATAATATTCTAGTACAGTGTCAAAACATAGCAACATCAACATTATGCCTTTAAGTCCTACAAAGAAACAACATTCTGCCTAAAAAAACAACGAATCCAGTAGTGAATGTTAGTAATATTTTTATGCCTTCAAGTATACCTATGCTCTATTATATATTTTTATAGTTTAAACATATCCTTATTATATCCTTTTATTGATAGCTTACAATTCTACTGCTAGAAAAAGAAGATAAAGGTAAGACTAGATGTTGTGAATTGCAGCAAAGGCATATTGCAATAAATTGCAAGTTATCCATACATATTGATGTTTAGCAAGATCGTCGTATAGCCAAGGTCCAATTTGCAAAATTGTCGAGTGAGTTAAAAATTATTGCAAGAACAAAACTACCTTATCTGAAATATGTTAAGGACTTGAAGGAAGACAAGTTGCTTAAAAATGCATTGGAAAAAGTTTCAGTAATTTTTCAAAATCTTTAAATTTATGTAACATTGTTTCCATGAATTTGAGATTAATTAAATTTTTACTTATTTTTCATAGCTAAATTAAATATTATGGATATTAAGAACCTAAATGTTTCAAATTACGTTACACCATTATTAAAACAAAGGGCTAGGGATCGTTCTTTCAAGTAGTATAAGTATTTTGCTTCTGATGCAGAGGCATGAAGCTATGTACTATAAAGAATGACTAAAAAAAATGGAATAGTTTGTGTGCTATTAATATGGTCGAAAAGTTCAAGTTTTATTTTTTGCTTTAATGTTTGCTTGTATTAATCTTGTTAGATAAACTAATGGCTAAACTATGTTTTTTTTAATTTAGGAAAATTATAAGAAGGCAAGGATAAGCAGATCAAAGTGAAAAAAAGAAAAAAAAATTAATTAAAGGTGCAAGTCATTTATAGTTGTTCTAAATGAATATGTAGGATCTATATTTGCAAGTTATACTTTAATGAATAAGCATTAAGATTTTTATTATGCCTTGATTTTTTATTTCATAAAATAGAGTAAGAAGGAACTAGATGGACAAGAGTGTGATAGAATCACACTATATAAACTTACTCACTATAAGAAAGGTAAATGATGGATGTCATAAGAAGCTAAAAAAAAATATATAAGTAAAAAATTTTTCTTAATATCTTTGTTTATTTATTAATTTTATAGTAAAATTGTGACTGAATATTTGTTTTCTTCTTTCATTTTATAATAAGATGTAAGAGATTTTGGAGAAGTCCAAGTTTGAGATTAATTAACTCAGTGTGGATTACATTTATGATACAATACTTGATACTCATTCGAATTATGTTAAAGGCATTGGCTATAGTTCGAAACTAAATGTTTTAACCTCTACATATTATACAATCATTAAACAACTTTAAGAGGAAAACAACAAGCTTAAAGTTGCACTAAAGGCTGAAGTAATTAAGGGAGAAGAAACTCAATCTAAATTAGAATAACATTATATCTTATTCAAAAGGTTACTTGGCTTAGATTATAATGGAAATGAAGAGAAAAGAAAATGGTATTGATTCTAGGTCCTAGCCTTGTTCTGTCACTTCCTATATATACTATACTTTTAACTTTAATGCTTTCTTTGCAACTGATAAATGATCATGTTGTGAATGGTAAACTTATGTGATGATTGCTTTAAATAGACCAACTAATTAGTTTATTAATTTTCTTATAATAAATTTAGTTAACTTTAACCAAGCTTGTTATTTGTTACAAGTGTATGGACTTGGACAACAATTTTGGTTGATCTTTAGCAATATGTCCAGACATATTCCAATTTATGATTTTTTTCTCTGTATTTTTTGTTTGCAAATTATAAGTAATGCTCAGACTATTATCAATATTTTGGGTAGGAACAAAGAATCACCTGGTAATGTTATATTACTTTTATTGGTGAATTTTGATGATACTTATATAATATTACTTATATAAGAAATGCTCAATAGTTTGAATTAATAATTTTTCTTTATAACTTAATTTGATGATAATAAACAAACAATTCACAACAAAAACATTTTGAGACATTATATAGAAAAATGTTGTAAACTACTCAATATTACGGATTATGCAAAAATTTGTAAAAAGCTTTTGGCAATATTTTCACACTCTCGTAGTTAAAAGACTTTATTATGAAATTAAAACATGAAGTTAAAAGACTATACTTATGAGATTACAAAAAATGCAGCAAAATATATATTACTAGGATAACATAAAATGTTGTCAAAAAATATTGGCTACATTTTTTTCGTTACCAATCATATAACACCAAAATTTACCCCCAACATTGACTTCTTCTTGATATTTGGCTATATATTTATAGTATTTTAGGTACCAAAAACATATGTAGCTAATAATTTATGTTTATGATTATGGGAAATGTCACCTACAAATTTTTACGACAAGAAATTGGCAATGCTTCTGATGATGAATTGAACATTTGATAAATAATAATGCGCAATGTTTATTAACGTATTGATTATGTTTATTTAAAAAAAACACACATATTGACTATGTTTCTAGTCATTACCTATAGCCTAGTTTGTTTTAATTAAGAAAGCAGTAAAAATTTCTATATTTGATTGTATTTATGAAAGTTGATACATTAAGGTTAACCCCTTAAAAATCCTCCTTGTGACCCTAATTTCGATTAAGTGATATATATAGTATATATATGGCTAAATGACTAGGTCGGTTCAATAAAAAATGATAAACAAAAATTAAAAATTAAAATATTTGTGTTATAAGAATAACTTTATTAATTATATTTGTTAAGCTAAGTGAAATTATAGCTTATAATTTTTACAATAACATAACATATTGCTATTAATAATTTTTCTTTTAATGATATTAGTACAAAATAATTGTTAGAAAATCATAAACTATGCTCATTATATCCCAAAGTTCAAAATTTGTCAAGAAAATTCATAAAGTATGCAAATTAAGTTTAGACAAACATAATCCTCACTTTATATAAACAACCTTTTGGACCTTCCATTCATTTGACTTAGAAAAGGGAAATTACTAACTTATACATTAATTAAGCTTTTAACTCTTTATTGGTATCCTAATTAAAGAACCTTATTATCTCTATTTTGAAGAAATTTAAATTATAATAGGCAACTTTTTATATTTTAAGGGATTAAAGAATTACTATTTGTTTCATTATGAAATTTTAACTTAAATGAGTGTGCATCTTGTTCAATGATGATGACTTTCCTTGAAAAATCTCTATTTTCCATATTAAAGTGCCCAATGCCAAATTTATTTTTGTTTAAACAATGCTTTGCTTAACATTTGGCCTATTATATGATAATAATAATCATCGACATAAGTTTTTAATCCAGGATTCTTGTTGCTCGATTGAGAAAGGTACTAACTCCACTTATTAGTGACAAACAAAATGCCTTCATATGCAACAGACAAATTGGTGACAATATTCTCATTGTTTAATAATTGTTAAAGGTCTATTTAAGATTTAATGCTTCTTCTAATTGTACTATCAAATTTGATTTCTTCAAGGCTGTTGGTAGTGAACACAAGTGCACGTTTCTATCGTCAAGTAGTAAAAATATGGATCCCACGGAGACCAAATTAGTTAAATAGTAATACTCGTAATAACTTCTAATTTAATCTAATAACATAAAAGTTAAAGAAAAGATTGATTGATTGTGGTTTGAAAAATGAAATAAAAACGAGAATTAAAGCAAGATAAAAATATAAGAAATATCAATGGAATGAAAATCTAGGAATTTAACTTCCCCCTTGATTTTACCTCGGTGTCAAAATTTTCTCGGTTTAACTCATTTACCGGGTTTGATAACCTAAGATTCAGAATTAATTACCAAGCCCTCCCGGATCATTAGTAATCCTAATCATCGAACCAATTTCCTATATTTGTTGGACCCCAAAATATTTTTTTATTATTTTTTATTTTATGAAGCATGTGTTAAACTATTTTGAGGTCTTGTTAGATATATTAATTTGGAGTAATTAGCATGTTAATGTTAGGAGGATTTATTGTTTAAATTGATGGAATTAAGTTATTAATGTTGAAGGAATGTGTAAGGGCATTTGTGGTATAACACTTAACCCTTTAAGTTTTATGGCATAAGTGGAGGGACATAAGGGTCTTTGTGCATTGATTTAGGGTTAGATTAGAAGAAGAAAAGAATTGTGAAAGAGGGAGAGAAGAAGAGGTTGTCGTGGATGAAGAGGAAAGCTAAGGGTTGGAGATTTTGAAGAACTTGAAGATCTTGAGGCTTAAACAAGTAAGTATATGCATTAATTGGTTGTTTGAACTATGTTTAGTGTTAGTTAAGGATGTAATATGGGGTTGAATGTGTGTAGGAAGAAGTTGTTGAAGGATGGACGAAAATGTTGTAATTTTTCTAGGGTTTGAGATTCGATTGTGTTTGTGGATAATTTTGGGTTGGAATGAGCTTAGAAATGAAGTAAGAATGATGATTTAAGGTTAAGATAGGTTGTATATGAAAGATGAGAAGTATATGGATTAAGAGGGTTGGAAAAACAGGTTTTCGGACGATTTTGGGGTCACACGTCGCGACCTGCAGTTGTGCACGTCGCGACGTGCCCCAATTTTTTCGCCGCGACGTGCTCGCGGCGAGGGTCAATTTTCTACCATAACTTGCTTTAGTATTTTGGGCATAAATTTTTCTGTAGATGTCCTATTGAGATGATTTTTAATTTTTTGTAAACTAAAGACATGGAGATACCATATGTATGAAGGAATCAAGTCCAAATTCTTTCTATGAGAATATCAAATTTTGGGTGGAAGTTGAGTATAGGTTATTGTGTCAGCATAAGGATAGGTCCAACAAGTTCGGGGTATAACTTCCATATTTCTAAACCAAATTGAATGAGTTTGGTGTCGTTAGAAACTTAAGAATGTGAAGTACATTTTTATAAAAGGAAGTTTTCTCCAATTTCTTCTTTTAGCTTATCATAACGATCATGGAAAAGTCGAACTGAAAGGCTAGGTGTCGAAAGGGGTTATAGTTCAATTTTAGCACTTTTGATTTTCGAAGCCTTATGATTTTTCCTTAAATATTGTTTGATTGTGAGCTTGGTTTTTTATAGGAAACCAAGCAGACCCGATCCAAGAGCAAGAGGAAAGGCAACGTTGAACTTGGATTATCAAGTGATATTAAGTGGGTGATGTATTTATAGTTATTGTGTGATCGGGCAATTTCTTGCCTATATGTGAATATATGTTTTATGTTATGCATTGAGAGATGCATAACAATTTGATTGAATATGTGATTAATTGTTTAAGATTTGATATAAGTCAATTATGATTTTGATCATGTTATGCCTTGATCTCTGTCATGGCATTTTGTATAAATGGAAAGCATGAAAACATATCATTTTGATAAAATGATTCCGAGCATGATTATGTGCTTCTGTTTGGGCGAGAGTGGAACC
>JANZLC010018902.1:0-11098 GCA_026413385.1 Erythroxylum gracilipes
GTTCTATTAATGTCCAATCTTAATAGAACAATGACTAGGAACATTTTAGGAATAATACATAAATGCAATATGAACCTTATAATTATAATCTCATTATAATTTCATTTGCAATGTACAATTATCCTATGGACTTTATCATATATATCTAAACATGTACAAAATATAGAATGTCTTTAAATAATTTGTCACTAAACTACAACCAAAGTAATTGGCTGTAGGTCATAAAAAATACCCACGATATTCAGTTTGTTGTGTTTCCTCTCACATATATGAGGGACCAATAAAAGCAAACACAAATTCAAAGCAATGATCAAAGTCAACATCTGTGAGTTCCATGAAAAGATGTTTGAGTAACAAAGGCTATTCTTAACTAAAGCTTGCCTACGAAAACAAGGCTTCTACAAACCTTTATTCAAACTTTCCAAAGATTAGGCCCCACGTAGTCAAAGGTTTGAATTGTCAAAGTTTGCATGGAAATGCACCAAACAATTAAAGCAAAAATAAGTTAAAATTTTGTAATCGTGGGCCCCGTGAAAAGAGTGATTTGTCCATACTTCACGTTTCTTCTTTAAAGCAAATGATGGCGAGCTCATGAGAACTGATCTCTGAATGAATAGAAGCGAACAAAAATGTTAAGAGTTGCAGTAACCGAGCGCCCAGAGCTGTTTATCGTCTTCAACCTTCAACTGGATCAACAGGACCTAGATCCGACTCATATTCTTAATCCTTTTATATTTTGACATTTAAATTTCCAATTTTTGATGATTCAAAACTATTTTAAACCAAATTTAATTGTTTCATATATGGAAGAGCCATTTGACAATATATTAACCGTAACAATGTCAATATTTGCAATAGAAAATTCATGTATTCATACACATAATCACAGAAATTGAACTACAAGATAATGGTAAATTTTGCTCCGATATCAACTGTTAGACATAATAATAAATTTGTTATAGAAAAATAAAAATATGAAATTTTATTACATTCTTATGTTTAGAGATTTTAGATAAATATAAAAGAGCGCTTCTAAACTTTTAACAAATGCAAGTTGTCTTCTATCAAAACAATAAAAAGTAGCATGGAACAGATGTAAGATTGCAAAAGTAAAGCGACATACACGAGCCATATTAAACAAAATTGATAGTTTAGTTTAATACTAACTGTGAACTACTTAGCCTTTAAGATATGTTACACAACAACCTTGACGTTAACGTGTTTCGTAAATGAACTCGCGACTAGAAGACAACCATCATCTGACCTCAGTGTTTAACCTTAAAACTAATCTCTTGATTTTGTCACGCGATTCACGCTTCTCTCTAGACGTTACTAGTTAGTGAAGTGGGTCGTCTACACTATAACAACTGCCATCCTTGCTGATAGATGAACTGTCAAAATATTAGCTTGTACACGTCAAGGAGGTGGATCACGTGGAGAGTTGTAATCGGTTAGGCAGTCGTCAAATGGGTGCTAGTTATTATATTCAGAATCGGAAGAACAAAAGTTGAAGACTTATTTTACCGTCCTTTTGCTTTCCGCTGCTATTTTCTATGTTTCACGTGGTCTTTTTGCATGGGCCTGCCGACATCAATCCATAAAACTTGCTGACTAGATTCAGGCCCGCTCCAACAAAGTAAAGGTCTTAAAATAAAAAGGCCATATGTGTTTTAGCACAGTTAAATGTTAGCTTTGCAACATAATTAATAGATCCAAGTCCAATAGAAAACTTGGATTGCCAATGTGACAGATTGCCAGGAAGACAGTAAAGCAGAGCACCCTGACCCAGTTGTTGTAAGTCGCAGTACTTGGTTCTGAATTTATAGATATTTTAAAGGGATTTTCATTATCCGAAACGTCAAACACGTCACTGTCAATTTTACCATCCAACCGTCATACTCACCACAAGAGTATGATGATGATGCACCACTTGTCCACGCTGTTTTTTATTTCATACGACACGTTATGGGGCATTTTCCGTGTTGACGTTTATCTCTTAGGAGTCTTTCGTTTTTATTTTTATTTTTATTTTTAAATTTAATAAAAATATATTTATTTGAGTCTTCCTATTTTTTAAAAATTATGAAGACGATAGAAGTGATTTTTTTCCATAATATGATTTACTATATATAACGATAGAAGTGGTTTTCTTCATAATTTTTGAAAATAGGAATATATATATTATTAATTTTAATAAGAATTATGAATAATTTAATTTTACTTAATATTTTTATTTAATTAATTTAAATATAATTAAATTTATTAATTATTATAAATTAAATTAAATTTAAATATCTTCAAAATATATTAAATATTCAAATAACTTTGGATTTAATAATTCAAAAACATATTTAAAAATATTAATTTTTAAATAATTATAAATTTTAAATTATTTATTTCAATATGATAAAATAATTGTTAATACTTTTAATAAATATTATATAAGATATTAAAAATAATTTATCTTTAAATTTTATATAATATATAATTATTTTCAGTGAAAAATATATTTTTGTTTTTATTTGAAAAAACAGAACACAACTGAAAAACTACGGTAGACCTTTTTTGTTTTGGTTAGGATTAATGACTAAGTTTAATCACTAGGTTTTGGCTTTTTGTAAAGATGAGATTTGGTTTTGCATTATGTAATTCATGAAAGATTGAATTTTGGGTTGTTTGGAAATGGAAATAATTGTATCTAGTTGGAACTCGACCTTTTCCTTATTTGGTTCTCTTCATTTTGAGGTACGAAGGGCTTAAGTTGATTAGTGCAGGGGTGCTTTGGAGAAAGGAGTAATAGTTATTTGGAATGCAAACGGGGGTCTAAGGTTTTGAGAGTCTGTTTCTTGAATTTACAATTTGTACCACTGGAGCTGCCACAACTGGAGAATTTGTTTAATTGTGGCCTAAGCTATTTTTCGCTTGACACCTTTGTGAATTTCAAACCATTCAAAATTGACAAATTCTCTAAGGGGTTGTTTGTGTCTCTTTTTTTTTCTTGTTGTGATTTTAATAAAAAAGGAAACAACATGTTAAAATACGTTTGGTTGTTTCTGTTGTAATAGGTTGTTTTTAAAAGTTAAAAAAAAAACCATAACAAATTCACAAAACAGAAATTATACGTTTTTCTAATTTTTCACAATAGGTTTTTGTTTTCGTTTCTCCTTCCTCCTCTTATAAATTTCCTCCACCGTAGAAACTTATAAGGCCCCAATATATACCCTAGAGCATTATAGTATGTCTAGGGTGTACTAAGAAGTGAATACAAAGAATTAAACGTATCTAAGCATAGTAAAGGACATAATGGTAATAAATTTAAAAGACATTGATAAATTGGTAAATTCTTCATTTAGGTATGGACATGAATAATTATATGTGAAAGAGGGACTAGAAGGAAATAAATTAACGATTTTATATGCCAATGTGGGAACAAAAAGAAGAAGGACCAAATGTGCAATTTTTCCCAAAATCAACATATGGTCCAATGAGATTGAAACATGTGTCTGAGACTAGAAACTTCATGAAAATAGGAGTAGAAGAGAGGGGAGAGGACGTATATGTAGGGTTTTAACTCCAGAATTTGCTCTTATCATCTCCTCTCCATTCCATCTCCTTAATCACATCATTTTGCATAAGGAATCAAGCTAATCCTAGGTAAAAATCAAGGTAAAAGTTTGTGGTTTTTCTTCTCACCTTTATCTTTCTTGCTTGCTTATGAAGAGTTGGAATTATAAGATTGGGTATGGGATTGAAATATGACAAGAGAGAGTAATGTTTAGTGAAATTCTGTCTTAGATTTTCGGTTCACTTGAACCAGCCCCATTGTTTTGGCCATAACTAGGCCTATAGACCTCCAAATTAGGTTATTCCAATTGGAAGTGAACTTTAAGACATAAACATAAAAATCTCTAGAAGAGACTCATAATTAATTCTGGCTTTATGACATTGAAAATTGAGATCGAAAATGGTGACCTAATGTTGCCCCTGTATTGAAGTAGTTTGTGATGTTTGATGCATATCTCATGGTTTAGAAGTCCAAATAGTCTGATTTTTAATGTTATGGAAACTATAGATATAGGTTGAAAAATGTTTAAAAAACCTCAAAGCCTAAATTGAATTATTGAATTTTTGCTATATGAAAATTATAGAATAGAATTTTAAATTGCACTATTTTGTTAAATTGAACTATTTTGAATTTTTCGCTTCTATTTTTTATCGAACCATATCGAAACCTTTTTAAGTGTTTATGAAACTTTGAAAGCACCTATAAATAAATGAAATATGACTTACCATATATAAATTGGGTGATTAAACATTGAAACTTAATATTGAACATCATGCATGCTAAATAAAATTTACATGTATATAGATGATTTATATGCATATTTATTGCTTATATGTATATAGTATGATTATACAAGTATGATTTTGATACTATCCTAATGGTGATTAGTTATGACTTGTAGATATGAACTTAAAAAACAAATTTCATAATTTCAAATGAATATCATAGGACTTGTTAATATATTAATCATGAAATTAGTCAATGATTAAAGGAGAATGTTACAGTGCTTGCTTCATTGTCTTGGTGATGGATAGATAGGCATACCTATAGGGTTACAATGCAATTGCTACAGTTTGACACCACTGGCATCTTCATTTCTAGACTATAGTGTCTCCACAGTTCAATACTTTCAAGATCTACAGTTTGTTACCTTCGAGTATCCACAGTTTGAGATCTTCATATATTCACAGCTCCCGTTATCCACACCCACAAGAATGTGCAGGCTTACTACCAGAAAAGAAATTTAATAGTCATAAATAAGAAACACAACATGAATAATTTGTACTGATGATCTTTGAATGTTAATATTTGGCTTATAAATGTGCATTTTCTATATATGGTAATATGTTGAATCATATTTGCATTATGAACTTTGCTTAAGTATGTCATCATCGTTTGGATCAGTTTATGATATTTATGAATGTGTGTGTGCTTGACGGATAACTGCTGTGAGTGGTCATTCAAACTAAGTGTTTTTCCACTAAACTTTCAAGCTTAGCATGAGTGTTAATCCGTGTAGGTCCAAATAATAGAAGTAAGGTATAGGGAATATCTGCAGGGACCAAGGCCAACTGCTAGAAATAAAAGCACCTTTGGAATGTGTCTTTTGCTTAAAGATGGTTGTATATGTAATGAAAGAAATTGTAGGTTCTTGACAGTTTGTAATTAAGAATTATGTGTGTACTATCTCTTTTGGATTATCATATAAATGTAAAGACGTAATACTATTTTTATATGATAATGTAAAGTTATATGAAATTTTGTAATATATATATGTACAACATTAAATAGACAAATGTGTGATGACAATCCCTATAAATGAATAAAATTGTACGCCATGAATGTATGTACAGGAATTTGGGTGTCATGTGTATGGGTGGTTGTAGGTTTCGTATAGAGGGTGTTACAAAACTCTTATCTTTCTCTTTTATGTCCCATACTCGTCTCTTCTCTCTCTCTTGCGTCTTTGTTTTTCTCTCTCTCAAGTCCCTAACTCATCTCTTCTCTCTCCTGGTTTTTGGGTTTGCATTTCTACATTTCTGATTTTCTGATTTGCATTTTTGATTTTTTGGTTTGTGTTTCTATATTTCTAATTTTTTGGTTTGTGTTTCGGTATTTCCAAATGTTCTATGTTTTTTGTTTGTTATTTTCGATAGACTGGATGCAAAGTTCAATGGCTAATAGATCCCATTTAAACAAGAAGTTTCAAGTTAACAATACTTTAATTGACAATTGAGTTTCTAAACATGTTTTTGTTTTGTTAGTTTTTTATTACAATTTCTAACTAAACAGGTTTTTATTTGTATTTTTTATATTACAAATTTCAACTAAACAGATGAAAAATAGAAACAAAAGCAAAAAATTAAAACTAAAAATTACAATAAAAAATAGAAATAGAACCAAACAATCTCTAAATTTCTTAATGAAGATTGTTTCAACCCGTACAAAGCTAGTGTATGAATTTATCCTATGAGAAAAGCAACCACAACCTCTAGACTTCTGCAAATAATTTTTTTCAGTCGAACCCAACTTCTTCTCGAGTAGCTTTCACCAAAAATATTAAAATAACAATTTTAAATTGTTTTATGAAACAAGCGCCAGGTGATGTGGCAATGGAGTCACAAAAGTACTCCCTCTGATTCATAATAAGTATTGTTTTAGAGAAATGCACACTTATTAAGAAAGTTAATGAAATATCTAAATACCCTTATTAATTATATGTTAAAGTGTCTTGAAAATATAATCTGTGTAATCTGTGTAATTAAGATGTGAGAGAAATTAAAGGGTAATTTTGGAAGTAAAATCATAAATATGCATAAAACTCACAAACAACACTTATTTTAAATAATTAAAATCCCTCTAAAACGATACTTATTTTGAATAGAAGGAAGTAGTACACAAGTTCTGCTTTCATTAAGAACGCAATACAATAGTGATTAAAGGCGTAACAAATTATTAGTAAACGTTTCTTATCCCTTGTTTATGAGTAGATCCTGGTAACTTCATCCACTTTTGTTTAACCATTTACTTAAGCATCGTTTGGCCTTATTGTTATATACTTTTTATTTTGGTTTCTTAATTTTAAATTTTATTTGGTTAATATTATTGTCAAATTAGATACACTTTTTATTAATAATAAAATTAAAATAAGACTTAAATATAATTATTTTTATTTATTAATTATTAATAAATGTTGACAGCAAATTATTTTAAAATATACTTTTATTTATTTTGTCTGAATTTATTTGATACAAAATACAATTAGATATTTAAAAAATGAATATAAAATTCAACATTTTGGCCACTTTTTAAGTCAAAATATGCTATCGAAAGTGAGGACTGACATCAAGTACCTCATAAATAGCATTTATTAATGTTCATTCGACTTTTCAAAGGTCAAGCTTATCAAGCAGGAATGCTTTGAAGGAGGCTCAAATAAAAATCATTCCATCATAAGATATTTTTCCTTTTACCTTTATCTTCACTGGGCTACTTTTTCCTCATTATAAATGCATGCAATTAATGAATTTTCAAACAAAAAAAAGCTAGGGTCGACGACTCCATGTTCGAAAGTTGACAAAATGTCTAAAAAACTTGGAATTTTAGCACTAGAAAAATCGTTGTTGCCCAAGTCCAAATAAAACTGATGTGATAAGTCAAGTAGTGAGCATCTCACCTATCAAGTAGGACTGAGCTCTAAAGTCAATGCCGCACGGAATAATGATAATAATGAGTAGCAATGTTGTTGCAGCTAACTCCTTACCGTGAGCAATAATGTTTGCAAAATCACAACTGGCTCGACAGACTTGAGAAAGACGCTGCATCGAAAGGGACTGAAACTGGCCAAAGAAGGATTTACGCGAGTAGAAGCTATAAATTGAACCATTTCTCTTGAACTAAAACAATCCCCCCAAAAAAATTGTTCCTTTGTTGTAAATTGTAATTATATCAGATGCTTAAAGCATTAAAAAATTGAAAAATGAAATAGAACAGAGAGGAATGGACTGAATTATTGGGTTCTGTCTTGTTGGGTTTTAGAACAGAAGAACTATATAGAAGTCAAACCAGGTAAACTATGACAGCTTAACACCTTGTTTCGAGTCCTGGAAGAATGAGACTCAGTCCTGCTTACTTAGGGTATACCTACCAAAACAGTGTGAAGAAAAGGGTTAATTTCAAAAAAAAAAATCATCAATTTGTTTAATTATAGTCTAAAATTTAAAAAATCGCAATAAAATGTTTAATATTTCAATTTTTCAATTCTAAGTCAAACTTCAAAAAGTAACAATAAAATGTTTAAACATTTATTTTTTTAAATTCTAGCCCGACGTTATTGCTTACTTTAAGTTTAAAAATGACCTAAATCAGATTATGTAAATCCAATGACCTTATTGATTCAATACGCTGTAATGCGATAATAGTTTGGGACGTTAGAAGAACAAACAAAAAACAAATGGCTAAAAACATTGGGAACACAATAGATAACGACGAGTTAGAATTGAAAAAAATTAAAAAATTGAACATTTTATTGTCATTTTTTGAAATTTGGGCTAGAATTAAAAAATTAAAAGTTTAATCATTTTATTACTATTTTTTAAAATTCAAGCTACAATTAAAATTTTGATAAAAATTTGAGTTTTTTGTGACAATTAACCCTAAAGAAAACTTAAAAACAATTGAATTAGTCTTCAACCCTGTGACAAGAATGGAAGCTACAACGAATTACAAATACCTACATCGAATTACAAATACCCAATCCAACTATCGCTTCAGATGAGGAAAACGCCTGTTTTGAATCCAAAGCGCAATAAGTTGTAGAGTAAATGACTAACCCAAATGCTGGAAATCATTGAAGAGAGCATAGAGTGTTTTTGCTTTTGGGGCTTTTTTTTTAATTACCTTTTTTTGCTTTCGTTCCCTCCCAATTTTTTGTGATACCTTCTGCGATGGTTTTAAAAATTGTCGCTAAAGTTGGCGACGATTTTACGAAAGTAAAGGACTCTACATGAAAATAAAATTATAAATCAACCTTTGACACGATTTTAAGAAATTGTCCCCATAATAGATTAACTAAAAGCATGAACTAGAACTCCTATGACTTCCCATAATTACTAACTAGATATAAGGTTAAAGTGATGTCTATCTTGAGCCATAGTTCTTCCTTTACGAACTTGTAGGTTATTTTTCTAGAAAATGTATATTTAAGAAATTTTACTTTTTCACGTAGCAAAAAAAAAAAACTCAATAATTTCAAAAAATTAAATTAGTTTCATCTCATACATCATCGAACCTTGCTGAGTCTCTCATACATACGCCATTGACGAGCTGATATACATCATTAATTGGTGGAGCCTGGCCTTCAACATGCAGGGTTCATGTGAACAGACAGACATACAGAGAGTTATAGTACAGGAGTACTCCTATCATTAACAATGACGAAGCCTTTCTTAACCCTTGTTTATCAGCCTCATCAGTCATCACTTAGTAGACCCCGGTAATTTCATTTAAACCATTTAATTGAGCATCGTTTGGTTTTATTGTTATTTTAATTACATTCTATTTTGGTTTCTTAATTTTAAAATTTTATTTAATTATTATTATAAAAATACTTACACTTTTTATTAGTAATAAATAAAAATAACTCTTAAATATAATTATTTTTATTTAATAATTATTAATAAATGCTGAAAACAAATATTTATTTATTTATAAAAATAAAAAACCATAACCACTTTGTATGTTTTTATAAATTATAAAATAGAAAATTCAACCAAATAAATGATTTTATTAATTAAAAAATAAAATAAAAAATGAAAATTAAATAAATTCTTTTGAAACATATACAAAATATCAGAACATCTTTTTATTAGAACAATTTCTAAATTATTTGATACAAAACTTACTTTTTAAAAAAACGTGACTTTAGAATAATTTGCTTCTTAAATCTCATTAGTTTATTTAATTTTCTATTGCTACTTTATAATCAAAAGGTTTTTTATTTACATTGTATTGTTTTTATCTTTTTAAAAAGAAAATTTAAATCATGTATGAATAAGAGAACTCTCAAAGGAGTTATAAATGGCGCCTTACAATCCTCAGTTTAAGTAAGAAGACCTAATAGAACCAAAAATACTTTAACAAGTACACAAGTCGTAAGTAGAATTATAGAATTAATTAACCACAATCTTCTCACACTTGAGATGTTTTGCTTAGATTGTCTTGCTGTTTTTATCAGCTGCATGTGGATGATCCTTTCAATTCTCCACGCCCTCGGGTTCTTTGGCTTAAGTTTTTGATGTCTCTAGTGATCCATATGGTAAGCTCTATTTTCATTCGTTTTATGCCTCTCTCACTTTCTTTATGGCATCTATTGTTATGCTCCTTCGATAAGTAGAATATGATTAAACTGACGCCAATTTGCAAGTTGTTTGTTTCTTTGTAACTTGCATGTTTATATCCTTGTAGTTCGGATTTAAGAAGTCCAATTGGTTTGTCTCTGATTGTAAGTTATATTACTCAGTGACTTACAGCTGAAGAATATGTGATCAACTATTTCTGAATCCCCTTACATATCAAATATGCAGAAGGGTTATTTAAGAATCTAATTCTGTTTATAAGTGTGGGGCTCTGTTGTTAACGAGGAACCACATAAAAAAGACACCTTAGAGATTGAAAGAAGTATGCTATAATAATATTTGATTTATTCATGACCTCACCTTAAATTTTAAATTTTAATGTTAAGTGATCTGTTAAGAGATTTCAATAATGAATTTAGTATGTTTAAGTCCCTTGTAATATTTATTTAGAAACTAACAAAAACTTAAAATAGGAAACGAACACTTAAAATTATAATAAAATCAAGTGGTCCTTTAGATATTTTAATATTTTAGGAAATAATCAAATCTTTCATTAATTGACTGTTCAATAATGACTATGTTTTCTCAATAAAAATAGTTTTATAAATAAAAACATATTAATAAATACCTGAAAAAGGAATTTAGTCTAAAGTTCAAGCTAGGGTGAGACCATCTAGGTATTTTACATACAAAATATTACTTGAACTTCAGGCATAAAAATAAATCATATTGCTGGAGTGTGTTTCTTTTACTCAAGAAAAAAAATAGTTGACTAAAAATTAGATATATTATAAAAGATATTATTTAATTTTAAAAAGAAAATGAGAGTTAGAATGAATTTGTTTTTATAGTAATTATTGCTATACTTTTGTTAAAATAAATAAATTATGAACTACGTGAAGTCTCTTTAGGCAGAAATGTTAGTTTTTTTAAAAAATTATATACCCTGTAATTTTGCAGCAATGAAACAAGGAAATAGATTAAACAAACACTTAAACAATTGGATCTAAAAAATGAATATAAAATTCAATACTCTCGCCAATTTTGAAGTCAAAATATGTTATCCGAAGGTGATTGACATCAAGTGGCTCACAAGTAGCATTCTTTCAACGTTTCAAAGGTCAAGCTCATCAAGCAGGAATGCTTTGAAGAAGCTCAAATGAAAATGGTTCCTTCA
>JANZLC010018913.1:0-11098 GCA_026413385.1 Erythroxylum gracilipes
TGGTGATTTGATGCCAGAGGAATTACCACCTGGGTTGCCACCTTTACGGGATATTCAACATCAAATTGATCTGATTCCTAGTGCTAGTCTTCCTAATCTGTCTCATTACAGAATGAGCCTTAAGGAAAGCAAAATTTTGAAGGGGAAGGTAGCGCATTTGCTACAAAAAGGCTACATCTAGGAAAGTCTAAGTCCATGTGCAGTGCCTGCTTTATTAGTTCCAAAGAAAGATGGCAGTTGGAGGATGTGTGTAGATAGTAGGGCAATTAATAAGATTACAATCGGGTATAAGTTCCCTATCCCGAGGTTAGATGACATGCTAAACAGGCTTCATGGGCCTAAAGTGTTTTCCAAGCTCGATTTGCAGAATGGCTTTCACCAGATTCGAATTAGGTTAGATGATGAGTGGAAGACAACGTTTAAAATGAAGGAAGGGCTATATGAGTGGCTGGTTATGCCATTCGGATTGTCAAATGCGCCAAGCACTTTCATGCGACTTATGAACCAAATACTCAAGAAATTTATTGGTAGATTTGTGGTTGTCTATTTTGATGACATTTTGATCTACAGTGGTTCAGAAAACGAGCACTTGCAGCATTTGCATGAAGTGTTAGGAGCTTTGAGAGAAAATAAACTCTATGTGAATATGAAGAAGTGCATCTTCATGACAAGCCAGCTTTTGTTCTTGGGTTTTGTGGTTAGCACTGATGGAGTTAAAGTTGATGAGGAGAAGGTTCTGGCAATTAAAGAATGGCCTACACCGAAGACTGTCAGAGAAGTCAGAAGTTTCCATGGTCTGGCCACATTTTATAGGCTTTTCATTCAAAATTTCAGTACAATTACAGCACCGATCACGGAGTGTTTGAAGAAAGGGAAATTTCAATGGGGTGCAGAAGCAGATTCTAGTTTTGCTGAATTGAAGGAGAAATTGTGTACTGCTCTAGTTTTAGCATTACCGGATTTCGACAAGTTATATAAGGTGGAATGTGATGCTTGCGGATTCGAAATTGGGGCTGTGTTGTCACAGGAGAAGAGGCCGATAGCCTTTTTTAGTGAGAAGCTCAGTAATGCAAGACGAAAGTGGTCCACTTACGACAAAGAATTCTATTAGATTGTGCGAGCTTTGAGGCATTAGGAGCACTATCTAGTCGGTAAAGAGTTTGTTTTATATTCTGACAATGAAGCTTTGAAGTATTTGAGTAGTCAGAAAAGAATTAGTAGTGATATGCATGCTAGGTGGACCCAATTTTTATAGAAATTCTCTTTTAAACTTATGCATAAATCGGGGGTTCATAATAAAGTTGTAGATGCTTTGAGCAGACACGCAGATTTGTTGATGACTCTGAAAACTGAAGTTGCGGGTTTTGATGAGTTAAAAGGGATTATATGAAACTGATGACGATTTCGGAGCTGTTTAGGAAAGGTGTTCAAAGAACCAACTTAAAGAGGATTTTCATGTTATAGATGGCTTTTTTTTCAAGGGAGATCAACTTTGTATTCCCAATTCTTCATTAAGGGAGAAGGTAATTCCTGACTTGCATGGTGGAGGTTTAGCTAGACACCTTGGCAGAGACAAAACCTTTGCTGCTATTCGAGAGAGGTTCTTTTGGCCAAGGATGCATAGGGATGTCTATAGCATGGTGAAGCGTTGTTATGTGTGTCAGACTTCAAAGGGGTAGTCACAGAATACAGGTTTGCACATGCCTTTACCTGTTCCTGATAGTATTTGAGAGGATTTGTCCATGGATTTCTTGTTAGGCCTTCCTCAGACACAAAGAGGTTGGGATTCTGTGTTTGTAGTTGTGGACAGGTTCTCGAAAATGTCACATTTTATTCCCTACAGGAAGACTTCAGATGCATTGAATATTGCCCGATTGTTCTTTCAGGAGGTGATGCATTTACATGGGACTCCTAAAACCATCACTTCGGATCGAGATAGTAAGTTCCTTGGGCATTTTTGGAGGACCTTATGGAAGTTGTTTGATTCGACATTAAATTTTAGTAGCACAGCTTATCCACAAACGGATGGTCAAACAGAAGTGGTGAACAGGACTCTGGGTAATTTGATCAGGAACATTTGTGGTGATAGACCAAAGCATTGGGATTTTGCATTAGCTCAGGCAGAGTTTGCATATAACAATGTCGTCCATAGTTCAACAGGGAGGTCACCTTTTTCTATTGTTTATACTAAGGTTCCTAAGCATGTTATTGATCTAAATGATCTGCCTAATGTTGTTGTTAAGAGTGCTGCTGCAGAGAAGATGGCGAACGATTGGCAGGCTGTTCATGCTGAGGTTAAGCATAAACTAGAGGAGTCTAATGCAAAGTACAAGAAGGCAGATGATCGGCATCGCAGGAAGCAGGTTTTTGCTGTTGGCGATGAGGTCATGGTATTTCTGTGGAGAGAAAGGTTTCCGGTAGGCATTTATAGCAAGCTACAACCGAAGAAGTATGGTCCGTACCAGGTTCAGAAGAAGATCAATGACAATGCTTATGTGGTGGGACTTCCTAATAGTATGGGGATCTCCAAGACATTTAATGTGGCAGACATCTACAAGTACTACCCATCCGATGAGCAGTTATATCATGATGTTACTGTTAACTCGAGGTCGAGTTTTTCTCAAGTGGAGGAGACTGACGTGGAACATGTTGCGGATGATTTCCAAGAATGGGCTGCGCGCCAGAAGCCCAAACGAAAGAGTTCGCAGATTTGATGGGCTTCAAATAGTTAACAGTTTTTTTAGTCAAACTCTATTGTTTTAATTATTTGCGTTTTAGGGTTTGGGACCTATTTAAACTTTTTTCTACATATTTTGGGGACTTTTGGAAAAACTTCATATTTTGGGGATTCTCTCAATTGAATTTAGGTTTCAGATTGAAACTTGTGTATTTACGCTTTACTCGCTGCGTCAAGAGTGCTACCTGCAAAATCATTGTAATGAGCAAAGTTGCTGACATCTCCTCCCTTGTTTAATTGCAACTGCTTTCCTTGGTTTTGCCTAAAATTCAGAATTCCTTGTTGAATCATTGCTTTCATGTCTTGTCTCCATGCTGGTTCCTTGGTATCTTGCTCCAATGAATGATCCAAAGGCGAATCACTCATACTCATATTCACTAACTCCTTAGCCATATCTCCTCTTTTTTTCTCCTTGGAACCTTTATACCAATCCGGATAGCCATTTAATTTGAAACAAGTGTCTTGTGTATGTCTCCTCATTTGACAAAAATCACAAAACATATCATCTTTATTAATTTGCTTCTTAGCACCACCTCTACCAGCTCCTTTCCCACTGCTCCCATTAGAACCACGCACCAACATAGCACTACTCATACTGTCAGAAAAAGAAACATTCACCTCTCTATTTTTCAACCCGAACCACCATCGAGTATGCCTTATCCACATGAGGCAAAGGATCCATCACCAGAATCTGACTTCTAATAGCATCATACTCCTCATTCAAACCCATCAAAAATTTAACTAATCTATCATTATCTCCAAATTCAATCAACTGCCTAAATGACCCACATGAACATTGTTGTAGGGCTCCACACGAACACTGCGGAATAGGAGCCTAAGCAATTCAACTCATCCCACAGTCGTTTCAATTTATTAAAATACCTGGAAATTGACAGATCCCCTTGCGAAATTGGACTGATCTCCTGCTTGAGTTAATAGAGCAGTGGTCCATTGCACTCTCCGTATCTCCTCTCAAGATCCTTCCACAAATCCGTAGCTAAACTGGCATACAAGAAGGACTCGACAATATCCTTGGAGATGGCATTCAACAGCCACGACGTCACCATAAAGTCTACCCGACTCCATCGATCAAACTCTGGTGAATCCTCCCTCGGTCTCGCACATTTTCCATTGACAAAATCAAGCTTCAGTTTCGCTCCTAACGCAATCCTCATCGCACGACTCCATGATAGATAGTTATTTCCATTCAATGGAGTCGGGACGAGAACCATCCCTAGATGATCCGAGGCCTGGAGGAATAGCGGATTTTCGTCACCAGCTACACTGCCAAAGGAGGATCGCGCACCGTCGCCCATACCTAGCTCCGACGATCAACCCAGATGCTCTGATACCATGAACAGAAATTAGGGATTGCGATATTTGGGGTAAAAGTGATTTGTAATCACTGTTTACTTCTAATACTATGTGTTACAGAAACGATGGTATTTATACCATTAGTGAAAAACGACAGCTTCCTATACAAAATGACTAACAGTTATTTACATCTCTACAACACAAGCTACAGTACAATACAATACAAGCTCTACAGTAAAGTAAATACAACATAGATACAACACATTCTACAGTATTCGATTGGCGTGATTTACAGGCTATTGCGTCAACCAGAAGTTTACCCAGTGCGTATCCAAATGATAGCGGATGCGAGTTCCTCTGTTTCCAAAAAACCAAATTTTAATGCAAGAATTCGATATATTTTATATTGTAAATTATTTAATTTATTCAAAATATATTTTTAAAATAATTTATTATATAATTATTTTTTTAACATGCATTCATATAACTATCCTGATTAAATAAATTGCTGCGTATTAAATAAATTTACATAATTATGCAATAGTTTTAAATTTTTAATAGATATATAATAATAAATTGTTTTTAACAATTTAAAATAGTAAAAATATTTTTAAAAGTAAACACATAAAAATTTGAATTTTTAACCCTAAAGTTAATATAACTAGAGAATTAAGCAAAGAAACGATTAATTGGTATTTGGTAGTATAGGTTTTGAAACTTTTAGAGGCACAGGACCTTCTAATTATTCTAGCATGACAATCAATTTGGCATTATTGTTAACGATTTTTTAAAATTTTATGAAATTTCGAACTTTTGATACACGTTGAGCTACCTACTGACAGTGACAACTGTCTTATATATGTCTGAATATAATGTCCAATAGCGTTAATATCCTTGACTTTTACGCAATGTAAGACAACAAACAAAACAGATGGAAACTTATTCGACCATTCTTTCCGTTTGAAGACAAGAAACATCCAAAGTGGAATCATATTCTCACACAATTATTTCCATCCTGGTAGTTTCTTGTCAAGTCACACGTCCGTGACTGAAAACAAGTTATAATGAAATATCTGTGGAAATTTTTTCCTGATGCATTATTCACATGTACATAATTACAAATTTTCAACTAGTAAAATAAAGTTTCAAAATAATATCTCCTAAATATAATATCTACTAATATTTACACACAACCTGTGTTCTTAAATTGTTATAAGTTCTTAATAAAGTAAAAAAAAATAAAGAGTTCTTATTTTATCTTTTTTATATTTTTATGAGTATTAAAATAGACCTCATAAATAATAAAATGAGATAAAATAGGAGTAGGTCAAGAGTGAATCCTAGACAAGTGACCTTCTTATCGGACCTGACCACCTAATATATAAGAATCACAAATCAATAAAGTAAAATGGAAGTTATTCATTGGTATGCTCATCTTACTAAAGTTATGTCATTTGATTTATGATGATCTTGATATTGATATCATCTAGGGTTCAAACAAAATGTTTATATTATAAATATTATTCTACTTGACTCTCAAATAAATGAAATGACTAAGTTTTTGTTAATCTAAACTTTAGTGAGACTTATATAGACTTTCATTAAAAAAAATGATAAACTTATTAAGTTGAAGAAATTTTGATTGAAATTAGAAAAGATCAACTGAAAATAATTTTTTGATAAAAAATTATTTCACTTCATAAAATATATAAAAATTTAATGTACCAAAAAATAGAAACAAATTTGTTATTTCTGAATTACTGTATCTGTAAATAAATCCCAATCATATATTATATTAAATTAGATATCTAAAATATTAAAAATACGGGCACAATAATTCGGGAGCAATAGATTTGCTCGCAAGAGAACACTACCATTTAAGATTTGACATTTTGTGGAGCCGAGCGGAATAATCTTGTGGTCTCTGAAATAGCCACATGTTCGAATTCTTGTGGTGCTTTAAAAATGTCTCCTCTCCTTCGACGTGCTTCAAATGCTTGCTGACGTACAAGTCATGGTTATGTTTGACATCGTCATGCACAAATTTTTTTTTAAATCAAAACTTTATAAAAATAAAAAGTTATATAGAAGTTAAAAGGTGCTGTAAGTAATCTCTTAACAAGTAAAAACATAAAAGTACGTAATTAACTGTCCTACCATTAATTTTTTTTTTATTACAAACGAAAGAAAATTAAAACTATCTCATAAAAGAAATACCATAAGCATCAGCTCAGATAATTAAGGAGAGAGCGTCAAAAATTTTCTCCCAAACTTAAAAAATGAATGAAATATCATGACCTAATTTAACCAGACAATCTTTCGCAAAATTACCTTCATAAAACACATACTTAATAAAAAAGAGCAGCACAACTCAAAAAAAATAAGTAATAAGAACAAGCGCTAAACCAATAGCCGCAAATGACTAATGGTATATTGATACATAATACATCATCAAAAATCACACTATGTTAGCAAATGCCCAAAAATACAAAAGCTAACCCACAGTCCAATCAAATTAAAGATCAAGGCATCATAAAACTTGCTAATCTAATTTATAATCGCAGTTAATCCGAACAGGAGCTTTGATAGAAAATGATTTATATCACAATTTTTAGATTACGTAATTTGACTACATACGTAGAGTGTCCACTGTTTACTCCATTAATGCTGTAATTGGTCGTTGTGTCAGGGCCCATTTCACCACTCAATTGTTGGAGATTAGACAGAACCATCCCTTATTAATGTGGTCATATATGCAATCCTATTAAAAGGTTACATAATTTTAGTTTAGTTTTGGCAAATCACATAAAAGAGCCCATGTGATATACTTGATTATTCATCTTAGCCTTTGTATTTTTAATTCGTTTACCTTAGCCCTTGTATTTTTTATTCTCATTCAAGATACCCCAATTGAGTATTTTCGGAAAAATTTGTCCTTAGAATCAAGAGATTTTAAAAAAAATCTAAGGATAAATTTGTCCAAAAATACCTAATTAGGGTATCTTGAATCAGAATAAAAAACACAGGGGTTAAAGTGAACGAATTAAAAACACAGGGGCTAAGATGAATAATCAAGTATATCACAGGAGTTATTTTATGTGATTTACCTTTAGTTTTCCAACTTATGTTTTGCGCATTTCTTTTTTTATTTAGTTTGGAATCTTCTTAGCTTTTTTGTTTATTATCTATAAACATGTTGTTTTCCTAGAAAATAATATTACGAACTTCTCTTACTTGAATTTACGTTTCATTACTTTAAAACTTAATGTATTAAGTTCTAGACCCATATAATCAAGCGCTAGACTTTGTCTCACACTTATTAATTTGCACCAACATAGAGATGGAGATTTGATACGATGTACAAAATAAGGAGAACCACATTACAACAAAGATAAAAAGTGGAGTGGAAAAGCCTGAAACAATATTACGAGTATTGAGCCATTGATTGCATAACAACAAAAAGGCACCCAGAAAATCAAACTTCAGCACGATCAATTTAGGCATGGCAACAAAAAGGAGTCACGTGAAAGTCGATAGTGATGCGGTTGTCCTTAGTTCGCCAAAATAAAATATGAAGTTATACAAATCAAAACTGCTCAACTTTGAGAGGATAAACCGAGTTGCTCACAGTTGAAATTAAAGGATAATAATTTTTTTTTTCACTTTTTTAGTGCTTAATTTTTTAATTTTTTAATTAAATAATATTAATAAAGATTAAGTTTTTAAATTTTAATTACTTTGTAATTCATATTATTCCTAAAGAAAAAGGAACCTGAAATATAGATGCTAAACAAAGTTTTTCTATTAAAATAAGTGTATAGAATAACTACTCGGGCATTTCAGCCATAAGTGATAAAAGCGTATATTACACGTTCTAATTCCTTAGAAAAGCGTTCCTTAAACTAATGCTTCAATCAGTTTTGTCTCACAAAAAAGACAGATCCTCTCGTATATTACATTAAGCCTAATGAATAATGATTCAAATAGAGATGATAAGTGTAATGTTGAAAGGAGAAAGAAAAAAGGAAGAAGACAACAACCAAAGAGATTCACGGATGCCAATGCCATTATGGTATCCCTAATTGATTGCTTAGATTGTGTGGTGGGAGTTGTTACATTTGTCTGTCAGATTGTCAAAATCTCTATTGTTTCTTTCTTGTCGTATCGCATAAAATGATATTCTCAATTTGTGGTAGGTCGTTGATTTGAGTTGGACTATTTCTTATTCTCTCTTAGCCAATTTTGTTTATTTTTCCTAAGTCTTTTTTTTTTTTTTTGGGTTACAAAAGGTCAGTTTTCCTAAGTCTTTGTACGTTTCTATTTCTTATCAACAATTTCAAGCTTTTTCTCCAAAAAAAAAAAACAATTTCAAGCTTTATAATTTTTTGGCGAATTTCAACGCTCTCTTGATTTGTCTCCATAATTTTTGGCTTCACCAACCAATTCTCTCTAACATTTGTTTAGGTTCCATATATTAATTTTCTCATCTGTTCTTTTCAGATATAGAGATTTCTGCTAACCTTTTGTTGCGAATTTTAAGTCTTCTACTTTGAGTGCACGAGTTCTAGAAGCAGTTTTTTTAAACTTTGAGGATCAAAACGGTGTCATGATTGCACGCAGTTGTGTCAAATTTTGTTTTCAAGGCAGTGAGTATAAAAGACACAAACATTTTATTATTATTCTCTTTTTTTTTACTGTACCTTTATTTTCTTCTTGAGAGTAGGCAGCGTAGTTCTGAGGGATATAGAAGATCCTCTAATAGTGTTGTTAGGATATATTTTATAAATGCCTTATTTAATTTTGACATTTTAGATTAGACATATAAGATAATTGAAATTATTATATAAATTGACTATTACATCTACAATAGTAATTCAAAAGATGAATTCTATCTAAAATATGCATCCTATTTACGGTAGAATCTTTTGAAGTGTATCAAGATAGGTGAATATCTCCTTGTTGTGTACGAAATCTATGTGATTACGCAAGTGGGAAAACCCTGCGTATGTGTGTATGTGACTGCTGTTGTGCTGTGGTCACGTGTGGAAAAAAAAAAAAGGAGACTTGGCTGGCTGCGTATAGTTATAGGTGTTGCACTTTGACTCACGGTTGATGTAAAAAGAAGAGTGCGTGCATCTATTGAGGTGGCTGGTGTTAGGTGTTATTGAAGATAACTGTTTGCGGCAACAAAAGACGTGTGTGTGTCACTGAAGTTGTCGGAGTTATGTGTTTATGAATAAAACATACTGCTTGCGGCACACATGTAAAAAATCTGCTGAATAACGTCTTGTGTGAGAGCTACGATGAGGTAGCTTGCTTTGAGTTTTTTTTGGGAGATATACAGCAGTGCAGTAAATGTATTCTTGAAAAACACAGCTGAAGGTGCACTTGTTCTTTCTTGGTTGGATATACACGGTGATGGTTTAATTGTTTGTTGAATCAAGATTTGTCCTTCTTGACTAGTGCGTTAAAGACATATGGGGTTCTTTTGATTTTTACGAGGATGACATAACCTATGGTGTGTAGTTATCTATTGGGGTTTTTACGCAATCCAAGCTGCGTATTTGTGCTGCAGTTTTCATTATTGTACGGGGTTAATGGGTTTGTAATTGCAGCTGTAATTTATTTTTGAGAATTGCGAGGATCAGCTGATTATCTTTGTACTAGAATTTCTGTGAATCATGTCACCTGGGTTGAATAATTTTGTACTGTGTTTTTCTTGATGTGTTGTCGTTGATTGATTATTTTTATGATTGTGATTTCTGCAGAAACTTTTGAGACTTGATTATGAATTCTGTTCATTGTTGTTGTGACGATTTCTAAATCTATTTCAGTTGAGCGAAACTCATTAAAAAGTTGTTCTTTTTATCTTACGTATATTCTTCTTTGCTTCTAGTTATTTTAATCACTTGAGATGTTCGTTTAATTATTTTTATTATCAATCAGTGTGTGAAAATTTTCTGTCGAGATTAGTACTAGGTGGTTGCACTATTGGGTATGAATTTTTTTTACGAAAAGTGAGGTTGAGGGATAATGTCAAGGGTTGAGTGGTGTTGGCTCAATAAAACCTTAAGTAAATATATTGTACTTCGATAAAAGTTATTAAACTAGGTAATGACCCCACAGATGTAGATAAAGTGTACCAAACTACGTTACCAAATTTTTAATATTTTATCATTTTAGTTCTGCTTGTTTTTATTTTATTAATACCAAAAAATTTACGAAAAATTTAGGAAACAATTATCGTCTTCGGTTTTTCAAGTGTCATATGTTTACACCATATCAACCAAATGAGGGAATTTTTCTTATGTTCTCGGAATTGTTCATCACAAATTCAGAAGCAATAGTTAAATCAATTAAGTGTATAAATGAATTGACAACAATGAAATCAATATAAGGACGTCAAAAAGCATAAAATAAATGTGGCTGTCAGGTGGGTCACTTCTTTAAGTGGGCTCGCCAATCACCATGTACAAATATTAAAAACAAGATAAAGAATAAAAAAAAAGAGAGACATAGTGGGAGGGGAACAGATCTCTCTCTTCCAAAGCCTTCTTCACCATCCAATTTCTTTTTATTTATTACAAAGAAGGGATGAAAACATTTTGAGAACATAGAGAGATTATGGAACAAAAGATCTGGGGTAAGTGGGAGGCGGTGAATAAACCACGAAAGAGGTGAATAGAAGATAATATGCCTTGTTTATAATCAGATGAATAGATTAGTTATTAGCTAATTTTATTGTGGCCTGATTGGTTCAACGAAATAGCTATTTTATTCTTAGCATATTTCTATTTCATTCTTTAAATTTGTGTTTGGTTCCTTAAACTTATGTTTGGTTAGAAATAAATACAAAATAACTAATCATTAAGAATATGTATTTTGTAAGTTTGAGAAATAGTTAATACTAATCTCCACCTATTTTTATCTATTCTAAGGAAACCTATTCTTATCCAAGACGACTTCATCTTTCGACGTATTAATAATAAAATAGAAGAAGAAGAAAATTAATAATAATAAAGAATTTAATAATAAAAATAAGAATAA
>JANZLC010018949.1:0-11096 GCA_026413385.1 Erythroxylum gracilipes
TAGTCGAGGTCCTTTAATCTCTCAGGTACCTCCTTCCCGTACCTCCCCACTGTTTCCTCTCAAAACACGTATGATTTTATTTATTGATGGGAGCTCGTAGATATTCCCAAGAATTCTACGTCATCTCCAACCTAGCTATTCTCCATCACCTCAAGAATCTGACACATTCCTATGGAAGGGGATTCCTCTGCATCAGTTGACTAATCGCTTCATATACAACAATTTGCGTCCTCGCCGACCCCCCGTTCCTTGGGCACCCATGGTTTGGAGCCATCTTCTACGGCCCAAAATCTCCTTTATTTTTTGGTTCACTATTCAGAATAAACTTTCGACGGCTGATCGTCTTCCTTACATGCTTTTGGAACCTTCTTGCCTGATGTGTTCCCTTCACATGGAATCTTGTTTGCACCTTTTTTTCGAGTGCTCTTTTACCTTTGCTATTTGGAGAGCTGTTTGTGGCTTATGCTGTTGGACGGATCCTGGGTCCAAACTTATGACGCTCACTAGTTATTTGTCTTCTACTGTAGGTTCCAACAAATCTGTCCAACTTATTGTTTTAGGGGTCTATTTATATTCTCTTTGGCGAGAGCACAACTCTCGATGCTTCCAGATTTCCTCTTCTACGAAGGAGAGCTTGATATGCTTAATCATGTCTGACGTTCGGGCGATAGTTTTGGCCAAGAAAGTTCCTTGTAGCTCTAATGTTTGACATGCTTTACGACTTTAGTTGTCCGATGGAGGTTCTATTTAGGCTCTTTATGATGTGTTAGCTGATTTTTAGTGCTGGCTCTTCTCATGTCTTGTATTTAGTGTGTTTTCCCTTTTGATGACTGTATAATATTCTTTCTCTATTTATACCATTTCCCTTTTTTTTAAAAAAAGTGTTGGCTATAAATGATCACCATGTAAGATTATTTTAATTGATGGAAATATTGAAAGGACATTTTGTAATTTGACATTATAAAGGATAAATGATTAATTTATCATTACAAACCCTGCTTGAAAAGTTTGAAACTAACTTCACTTCTCAATCTTAAATTCGTCCCACCTATCTCAATCTCTTATACATCTTCTTTTTCTAGTATCAACTATTCAACAGAATCCAAAAACAAAGAAATATGAATCTCAAATCGTTTTCAATCTATCATGTTTTAGTTATCTAAACAGGAAGGTAGTGGACAAGCAATGTCTACTAGGAAAGTGAAGAACACGAATTTTTATTGATTCATCGACCCAAGAACTCATCTTATCTAAAGTATGCAAGCATTGTCTCTTCCCTCTTCCATTGTTTCTATGGACTTTCTATATAAAGTATATGATTGGACACACGAAGCTATAGGACTATTGGCTCAAAGAAACTAAGGATATTTTGGTATTGCTTAGACCGACACAACATCTAACCGGTCATGTTCTAGGCTACGTTTGTTATGAAGCTTTATCATAAGGGATATGTGTTTGAGATATTTTGTCTTATTTTTCATAAGAGTTACATGAACTAGTACATGGTTGTATCCTCACAACTTCTTTTTCCAAGAATTACATAGGCAAGCTCACAACTCTTTCTCAGACTGTGTTCTTTAATACTTGATTCTTGAGAGTTACATAAGTTGTAACACGATTGTATCTAAGATAGTTTTTACTTTCAATTCTTCTTCAACATTAGCTTGTGTCAAATAAACCAGTATTTAGTCTTCTTAAAGGTTCAACAAACTTCCCAAAATAGTTCTTCAAGTGCCCTTTAAAGCTTGATCGACATATATCTGTCTTAAATTAGCTAATTAAAAGCCTCTTTAACCTTATTACTCCTAAATCTTATAACTAATCCACTAGCCATAATCAATAGATCTTTTGAATCTTGGCTAGTCATACTTACATAATTCTCCTTCTTTTCAAAAGGATTCTAAATTTTAAAAAAAGATTAGGAATATAAAAAGTAGCTACGCACCTAATTCTTTGTTCCTTCCTCCTATGCGTGTATAGTTTATTTTTAAGGTTTTACAAAAATTAATTCCTAATTCTGTGGAGAGCTGAAATAACATCTAAAAATAATATGCAAGCTCAATTGATTACCAATTCCTATAAAATATCCAAAAATAGGCAAATCCTCTTAAAATCATGCTAAGAATATAGTTAATTAGCAATTATCAAATTCTCCGTACTTAAGCTTTTGTTTACCCTCAAGCAAATTAATTTCATCCCTTTTAACTTAAATACATGGCAACTCAAGGAAAGAATTTAAAAAATCAATCAGATCAATCAAGACTCATCTTTCTTTTAATTATAAAATCCATCAAATTTGTAGGCATTTCTCTATTTGCATCAAACCATAAATTATTTCAACTTAACTCCACAATCTTCCAAACCTTAATTCAATCCACAAAATTCAACATATTGTATAAGTGAACATATATGAGAAAAATGATTCAATTTTCAAACATTTTCACAACCGTTATTGATAAAAAATTAAAACACTGACTTTAAATTTACACGAGCGTTTACTTTTGTGTCAAAAGGTTGTGTTAGTTTTTAAAGAAGCCTCTAAATACTCTTGTTTACTTTTAAAGTTGGTGTTTTACTTTTTTATCAATAAAAGTTATGACTACTCTTAATTACTTAATTAGGTCACCTTTTTAAATGACTAATAACATTAGTCTTTAATTTTAGCCTGTTTACTTGGTTTAAAACTAATTGAATGAATTTATTTCATCTTCATTTATTTATACTTTTTTCACTAAAAAACTTGGTGGAATAATAAAAACATTAAAAAGAAACTACTTCTAAATTAATTATATATCCAAATTAAGAAAAAAAATCGTAGTACAAATCAAATATTCATTTTTAAATTTAATGAAGTAAATTATAATTAACTAATGATCGATATTTGTGCTATTTTCTAGACAAAATTTCACAATAATAACCAAACTTATAATGAATTATCTTTATAAATCTATATACTTTTAAGGTAATTTTTTTAAAAAAAATCGTTCTTTATTAAAATACTGTATTTAAAATTGATAAGTATAATAAGACTGACCTATAATTAATTAATTTTTTGTTGCATACTTGAGTTGCATATCACTCTCACTATACAAATATACGAGAACAATGAAAACCTTTTTAAAAAAGAAATTAGGGTAAATAATATGCCTAACAATAAAATATTGAAATTTTGATAAATAATTATTAATCTTTAATCGCTCCACTTTTGCGTGAGAGGTTTTTTAGAATCGAACTTTAATAGATGACCTTAAGATGAAAAGTAAGAATACATAATATGGGATGAAGACACGTAGGATATTTTGATTGATTTGTTCTCATATACTTCTTCATTTAAACTACTCATATTTGATCCAATAAATTGTTAAGAATAATTTAGGAAAATAAGTAGGAAATAGATTTGCAGAGAGGAAAGAAGATTTAGAGGGATAGAGGATATCTTAGAAATAATCATGGTTGTCTTTATTGAGTAAATCTTATGCTATTATATAACACCTTTCTAATACAATGAAATCAAACAACAACTAGTCCTAAAGAGAGGGCCACGCCCACCACTTTCTATAGGAAATGGAAACCAAATAACAAACAGAATAACAACAGCTTATTGACCAAGTAATCACATTTCTAAATAGACTCTAACAACTTAAACCAAGTTAACCAAGTAACTTGAAGTCCACGTATGCATCCCTCACAACTTCTTTATGAGATAAGCAGCCCATATACGCAACATTCCTCGCCCTTCAAAGACCCTTTTCATCAAGGGTGAAGTCTGGAAGGGAGTACCTGACGTCTTCCTAAGTGGCATCCTCAAATGGCACTCCCAACCATTTAACCAGAATCTCCATTTTGGAACGATAGCGGACTTTTTGTATCACTCGATGTTGGAGAATCTGCTCAGGCTGGGGCAATATTGGAACGTCTTCACTGGAGGGAGGAAGAAACGGAGAGGTCACTAGCCGATCTCCTAAATGCTTCCTCAACCTGCTGACATGAAAAACATTATGTATTTTTGATCCTTGTGGTAACTCCAAGTGATAAGCCACCGACCCAACCCATCCAATAATCTTAAAAGGACCATAGATCTTAAGGGAGAGCTTCATGGATGCTCGAAAGGCCACTGCTGATTATCGATATGGATGCAACTTAAGGTAGGCATAATCTCTTATTTCGAACTTCATACCACGCCGATGTCGATCTATTAATGACTTCATTCGATCCTGTTCTTGTTTTAGAGATGCCTTGAGTTCTTGTAACATCTCATCTATGTCTTTAAGATAGTCATCCACCTCCACTACCTTTGCTGTTCTCGGAGTATAATGAAGAAGAGAGGGGGCGGAATACCATACATTGCTTGAAAGGGAGAGACTTTGGTTGAGGAATGGGTTGAAGTGTTATAGCTAAACTCAACCCATGGCAGTCATTCCTTCTATCTTCTAGGTTGATCTCCAATAAAATACCTTAGGTACTGCTCCAATATTCGATTCACCACTTTTGTTTGCCCATCAGATTATGGGTGGTAAGCCAAACTCATGTTAAGCTTTGTCCCCTACATCTCAAATAATTTCTACCAAAAATTGCTTACAACTATTCGATCCCGATCACTTACAATAGTCTGGGGAACTTCATGTAGCTGAATGACGTTGTTGACAAAAGCCTTTGCTACCGAAATAACAGTACATGGTTCAAACAACGGAACAAAATGTACATATTTCGATAGATGATCCACCGCCACCATGATCATTTGAGACCTCCCAGAAGTTGGCAACCCGTCAATAAACTCCATGGTAACATCAATCCAGATTATGTCCGAAATTGATAATGGTTGTAGGAGACCAGAAGGAGCAAGGTGGTCCGATTTGTTCCTTGGGAAAACATTGCAACGACGAATAAATTCTAGGATTGTTTTCCTCATTCCTTCCTAAAAGAAATCTTCTTGCATTCAGCTCACTATTTTATGGTAACCGAAGTGCCCCCCCAAAGCTGTATCATGAAACTAAAAAATTATCACAGGTATGAGAAGGGATGTAGAACTCAGAATGACCTTTAACCTAAGAACCAAACTCCATCTTGTTGTTGAGCCTAGATATTGGTTTTAAATTTCTGGTAATACAAGTCCTGCACATTCTCAGCCTTGAGATCATGCCACTATGAAGCCTGTGGTGTTGAGACAGCAACAAAGCATAACTCAGCTTGATGGGACAGTGCATATGTAGCTTGATTCTCAGTGCCCTTTTTGTATTCTATCCAATACTCATATCCTATAAGTTTGGGTAACCAACGAGCTTGAGCGGGAGTTGTAATTCTTTGTTCCAATAGGAATTTAAGGCTGTGATGGTTAGTACGAACAATAAAAAAAATTCCAAGTAAGTAGGGTCTCCACTTTCTTACTGACTTTACCACCGCGAGCATTTCCTTTTCATAGGTTGAACAATTAAGCACTGCTCCTTTAAGACTTTCGCTAAAGAAAGAAATCGATCGTCCTTGTTGCATTAGTATTGCTCCAATACCAGTTCCACATATATCACATTCTACGACAAATGGTTGAGTGAAATTAGGCAACCTTAGGACAGGTGTATGGGACATAGCTCTTTTGAGATATTCGAAAGCATCTTAGCCTCTTAGTCCCAAACAAATCCGTCTTTGCTTAACAGCTGATTGAGTGGTGCAAAAATAATCCCATAATATTTGATGAACTTCTGATAGTAACTTACTAGCACTAGAAACCCACAGACTTGCCTGATAGTGGTCGAAACCGGTCAATCTATCACAGCCTACACCTTGCTTGAATCAGGTTTAATGCCATCGCCGGTGAGGGCATGACCTAGATACTTAATCTTTTGGACCCCTAAAACACACTTCTCCCTTTTTCCAAACAACTGATGGCATTTGAGTACTGATAAGATTGCTTGCAAATGTTGAAGGTGTTCCTCCCAAGTTTTAGAATAAATGAGAATGTCATCGAAGAATACCAAAACAAATTTCAAGAGGAATGGCTGGAATATTTCATTCATTAGACTCTGGAAAGTGAATGGGGCATTAGTGAGCCCAAAAGGCATTACAACAAATTCATAATGTCTGTCATGAGTGTGAAAAGCTGTTTTGTGTATATTTGGACCATATACTCGAATTTAGTGATATCCGGACCTGAGATCAAACTTGGAGAAATAACGGGCACCAAATAATTCATCCATTAATTAGTCTATCATAGGTATTGGAAACTTATCTTTGACGGCTATGGCGTTTAAAACTCTATAGTCAATGTAGAATCTCCATTCACCGCTCGCTTTTCGCACCAAAAGAACTGGAGAGGAAAAGAGGCTAGTGCTAAGGCGTCTTAATCCGACTGCTAACAATTCCTTTACTTGATTCTCAATTTTCATCTTTTGAAAGTACGGGTAACAATATGGTCTAACGTTGACTGGCTTGGAATTGGGCAACAACAGAATCTTATGGTCTTATGCATGAATTGGAGGAAGGGATTGAGGTTTTTTAAACACGTCGTGGCGATCTCCAAGAATCTCCTCAATATCCGGATGGGGTTTGGTGTTATCTTGTGGGCTAAGATCGGTAGAGACCAATTAGATGAAGAGTCCTGTTTCCATTAAACTATTAGATAGTAGGTGTTGAGTTTCCTTAACTGATAGGGCTTCTAACTCCCCTAAACGCATCCCATGGAATGAAAATCTTTTATTGTTTAAGTTGAAGGCCATTTTGAGTTTACCGGAGTCCATCAAAATGGGACCTAGAGTCGAAAGCCACTGTATGCCCAAGACAACTTGACAGGCAGCAGACGGCAAGATAAAGAAATCTGCTTCAATCACACAATGTTGAATTGTCAGCTTTACTCCCTTACATAGCCCAATGCATTTGACCTTGTCCTTGTTTGCTATGACCACCTAAAAGCGTCAGTTTGTCTCTATGGGTAGCCCTAACTTGGTCACTATTCGTTGCTCGATGAAATTGTGTGAGCTCCCACCATCAACGAGGATAACATAGTATTGGCCACGAATTTTGCCCTTGACCTGTAAGGTTTGGGGATGTTGCGCTCTAGTAATAGCATGCAAAGAAATCTCAGGTATGTTGCCATTTATTTCCTCATTTTCTTCTTCCTCATCTTCCTCCTATAAGCTCTCATCGACATCAGCAATCATGAAAAGTTGGGGACGAGCACATCAATGTCCCAGAGTAAACTTCTCATCACAATAATAACATAGACCTTTGTCTCGACGTTCTTTTGCTTCCTAGGGCGACAATCTTTAGAAATTTTGGACTCCCATTTTTTGAGTAGGAGTTGAGCCGAGGATCCCAGTTCCTATAGTGGTGGATGTCTTTGGAGAGGTTATGGGAGTCTTGGCAGATGCTATAGGTCGTTTTTAAGCCCTAATTTTTCTTTTGCAAGTCTGGCCAGCCCAAAGGCTTCGATTAGAGTTTTTGGTCGATTCATCTTGACCTCCATTCTGATGTCATTCTTTAAGCTTGCATTGAACTTTCCGATTAGGTAAGGCTCGGGTAGGTAACCTACTTGGTGAGAGAGGCGTTCAAATTCCTCCTGATAGGCATCTACAGTTGTGGTCAGCCTTAAGCGTGACAAAGCTTCATTTGGATCCTCAAATTCAGTGGGTCCAAATCTTTGCAGCAGAGCTTTAATAAATTCATCCTAAGAGACAGGGCCGCTAACAATTTCCAAGGACCACTGGTATCGTTAAAGTGCTACTCCTTCAAGATGGATGGCAACTAAGGGCATTTTTTCATCATTAGGTATTCCTTTATATTTGAAATATTGCTCAGCAAGGAAAATCCATCCTTGAGTGTCTTCTCGATCGAACTTAGGGAATGATATTTTGATGGAAGTCTTGTAGTGTTCTCATCCCGAATTGGAGCTTCTAGCAAGAGAAATTGCTTCTCGTATGGGTCGCGTTAGTGTAATTGACTTTTCTTGCTATGATCGAGTTGGAGTGGCATTCACCTTGAAGGCCTGGAACTCCTGAGTCAATGTCTGAATGAGCACACTTAACTGATCGTGGTTGTTGTCCACTCTAGCTTTCAGTTGATAATAATTATCGTTCACCTAACTTAAGACAGCTTCTTATTTGGAAAGTAAGTCTGGTACTTTTTTCTTGATATCAGTGCTGGTTTCGTAGCGTGTTTCAATTTGGCTCTGATACCAAATGTTATAAATAATTTAGGAAAATAAGTGAGAAATAGATTTGCAGAGAGGAAAGAAGATTAAGAGGGATAGAGGATATCTTAAAAATAATATTGGTTGTCTTTATTAAGTAAATCTTGTGCTATTATATAGCACCTTTCTAATACAATGAAATCAAATAATAACTAGTCCTATAGAGAGGGCCACGCCCACTACTTTCTACGGGAAATGGAATCCAAATAACAAACAGAATAACAACAACTTATTGATCAAGTAATCACATTTCTAAATAGACTCTAACAATTTAGACCAAGTCAACTAAGTAACCTGAAGTCCACGTATGCATCCCTCACAACTTCCTTATGAGACAAGCAGCCCATGTACGCAACATAAATTATATTGTTATCAATCTTTTTGTTGTTGTAGATAATAGAGTTAAGATATTTAAAACACTAATTTTATGATACAATAATCACTTTATGTCTCAAAAAGTTACACTTCACATATTCAATTTTAATCCTACTTAGTCTAAAATTCTTTTAAATTTGACATTGAATTCATCTTTTGTTTCGTACACTAACTTAACTATTTAGATTGAATAAGGTAGACATAAGTTGTGTAATTAACGGATTCTCTCTCTTCCTCAAAAGCTCTGCCTTCTTTCTACCCTTTTCCCGCTCCCTTTTTGGAATTTACCTTCATGCCCATCATTGCTTTTGCCCTCCCCACTTTTTCTAGCCTGTAGCTTTGGATTTTTCGTCCTTTTCCTCAAGAGCCCACCCTCCCCTATCGGGCACCCATCTCAATGGGTGACCCGACACCTTCCTCCGACCCATTCCCGCCCCTCCCTTCTTCCCTCTCTAGCTCCTCAGTAGCCACTCCGGCTGTGGCGTGGCCTCCCGGAGATGGCTCTCAGTCGGTAGCGGTGCTGGATGCTCCCACCTCTGTACCTTCCCCTGACCACTGCAAATCTACTACTGTTAATGTCTTGGCATCTTAGAGGGCCTCGACCAGCGGTACTTGGAGAGACAAAGTTGCGGTCCGACAACACCGAGGTATGCTTACCCACCATCCTCACGTGATTCAAAATGGCATTATCTCCCCTTCGGTGGAGCTTCTTCATGCTAGCGCAAAAGCATGGTCCAATGCATTAGTTGGGTTTTTTTGGGGTAAACGTCTGGCATTTTCGGCTGTTAATGCCTGGGCTAAAGCTAGGTGGAGTAAGAAAGGATCTGAAAAGGTAATGCTTCTGGATGACGGATTGTTCCTGTTCAAGTTTTCATCGCAAGCCAATGTCACTAAGATACTTGAACTTGGGCCGTGGCACATCGGTAACTAACCTCTATTTTTGCAATGGTGACCAGGTATGGGTTTGGATCGAAGTTATGTTGAGGTTATACCGATTTGGGTACAATTTCACAGGCTCCCTTTAGAGTATTGGACATTAGAGGGGCTTAGCCATCTAGCCAGTGGAATTGGTAAACCAGTTTGTTTGGACTCTCAAACAGCCTCCATGGATAGGATCGGTTATGCAAAAATTTGTATCGAAGTGGCTAAGAATGTCGTGCTCCCGAACAAGGTGACCATTCGATGTTTAGATTCGGCTGGTGAGTTAATTTGTGATACTATCCCACTCTCCTATCCTTGGAAACCATAGGCAGAGAGCAAGAAGTGGATTCCGACGGGACGTAAATTTTCTACAAGTTGGTCGGAGGATCTAGTCTGAGGTTCCACTCCGTCCACTGAGTAGCATCCACAGCTTAGCACTGGATAGGTTCAGCCTTGTGAGCTTGAAGCAGGTTTGACCAAGGCCTCCATGGGTACACCAACAGAGGAGTCACCGAAGGACACTTCATTGGAGGAATGCACCAGGCAAAAGGCTATCAGGGTAGATGATCATGCTGATGGGGTGGCTCAGAATTTGGCAGCCGTCACACACCAAGAGGAGTAAGGAGAATTGGCTCAGGAGATCACCTCATCAGGTGGGGAAGCTCCTTCAGCCGTCAATCCAGCTGAAGAGGAGTCAACGTGTGATCCATCTTCATCCCCTACAACAGAAGAAGGGGAAATTCCTCCAGACTCATCTAAATTGGGTAAGAGTACTGTCACTAAAAAGAAAGCCAAAAAGAAAAAGCATAGAGGGATCATCTCCCCTGAATGCCTTTTTTAATGATGTCCATTCTTGTTTGGAATATGAGGGGACTGAATGATCCCCTCAAAAAGATGATGGTGAAACAGGTTGTTGCATCCTACAACCCTGTTGTCCTTTCTGGGATCACAGTGTTAACTTTTCACCAATCATGCTTATCATTACAATGGCTGTATTTTGTGCTGGTACAATTCTGAGAAAGTAGATGTTCAACTGCTTAAGATGGGAGCTCAATTCATGCATCTTTGCTGTACAGAAAAAAGGCAAGGCTCCATACATGGTTACTCTTCTCTATGCTGCCAATTTTTCCTACCAACGAGTTGAACTTTGGATGGAGTTGCAGCACTTACAATCTGGACTGACTTGCCCGTGGTTGGTTGCCGGTGATTTTAATTGTAGCCTTAACTCCTCAGAAGTCGAGGGCGGAGTTAGATTTCACGGTGGTTCGAGTAATGAACTCCAATAGCTTTTCCATGATACTGATTTGGTTGATCTTCGAGGCAACGGCCGCTGGTTTACGTGAGAAAACAAACAATGAGGTGATATGTATATTTCGAAGAAGCTGGATCGAGCATTGGTAAACACTCATTGGCTTCACTCCTTCCCTCTTGACTCGGCAATGTTTGGTGATCCAATTCTTTCGGATCACACACCTATTATTATTCAGTATCACACTGCTACTCGCTGTTATGGAGCACCTTTCCTGTTTTTCAATGGCTTACTTCGAGCTGAAGGGTTCATGGACTTAATAGCCCAAATTTGGAGGGTTGAGGTTCATGGTTTCAAGGGCTACCAATTCATGCA
>JANZLC010018970.1:0-11094 GCA_026413385.1 Erythroxylum gracilipes
TGTCGAACTACAGCCGTTATGCTGCCCAATTTTCGAGAAAATCGGGTTACGACGGAATAAGAATAAGGATAAGAATATGATTAAATATTTGAGATCTATAGAAGGATGTTTTCGAATGGTTTTAAGATGCAAGGTTTTGGATTCCATAAGTATGAGAGTTTCGGATAAAGTAGTTGGGTTCCGGAAACGGGATCCAACAATTAGCTTATCATTGACTACTTGTAACACCAATTTCTGAATAATATAATCTAGGCCATAATTTAATGTGAGAAGTTATTAAGGGTTTTTATTGTAAATAGAATGAAAAATCTTCTTCTATATTTGAAATATAAGTATATGATATATAAAGATACTTGCAACACCAATTTCTGAATAATATAAATCTAGGCAATAATTTATTGTGAGAAGTTAGCAAGGGCTTTTATTGTAAATATAATGAAAAATCTTCTTCTATATTTGCTATATAAGTATATGATATATTATTTCAACTTTAGAAAATAATTTGGAAAGTCAATAATATCTTTCCTACAAGACATTTTGCATGATGAGTATTAGATAAGATATAAGATATCATGTAGGTAATAGAATTTGGTCTATTTCCATTTTTAATTAAATTTTTTTTCTTTTAAAGTCTTCGATTATGGTCAAGATAATGCCTGCACCCATGCCTGAACCCATCTATAGAAGTTCACCTTAGTTATGGTCTTAAGCCAACATCCATCTAGGCCAAGATAATGCCTGCACCCATGCCTGAACCTATGTTTAAGAGCTTCTAAACATATGTACATTCTTTCAAAAATAGGTGGAGATGTTGGAATTGGTCAAGACACTGTCATTTTAACTGTGCTACCTCGGTTGGTATGCCTAATTACTTTAGCATAAGACCAAAGGTTCCTAAACTCTTTTTCAATGTTGATCACAACACAGACTAATATTTTTTCTTTTCTCTTCTTACCATACTCATAGACACTTCAACACCAAAAACAATCCTTAACATAAAATCTGATATCATCATTCTTCAAAAATGACTCCCTTTTAAGCTTATCCATCAACAAGTCAGATAAGATGTTGGTATTCATCCTAGGTTTTGTATAAGCCCTATTATAGTCACGAGTGTCCATAAATTTTCCAACTTGAAAAGACCATATCTTCTTATCAAATGCTATATATATATCAAGCGTAGTCCTCTATCCTACATTTACGTTGCACAAAATTGGGCTTATTTTTGGTAAACATGCTAACTCTCTTGGTTTTGATGGATAACAAACTAATTGATGCTTAAATTACAAATGATTAAGAAAAATCATCCCTGATTCAATATAAGGCTCAACAACATTTTCATCATAAACAAGGTATTTTCTTTTTCTCCTGGTCGTATCATCTACCATATCATCCATATCACTAACAAGTTCCCCATAGTCATCACCGTCATAATGTTTAAAAAAACTACCTTATCTGCATCATCTTCATCGCCTGCATCATCTTTATGGTCTCCGTCATTTTCATCTTCATCATCTCCTTCATCTAAATCCTCTTCAGTTAAACCATCCCTATTAACATCCATAAACTCAGCTTCTTCTCATTCCCCTTTTGGATTCCTAAACTTAACTCTGAAATCATCTCCCTAATCTCTATTATATAACTTATCTCCATCATCTACATCATAAACACATTCATCTCTGTTATCCTCCATATTTGCATCATCTCCAACATATCCATCATCAACATTTGGGACATCATCTAAATTTTCCACATTCTCAACATTTTCATTAGTATTATCTACATTACCTCCAAACCCTACATTATTAACATTCTGACTCTCATCTTTAACTACATTATCCTGATTAACATTTTCTACATTTTCATTAGCAATTCCATTGTCTTCAAACCATACATTATTAACATCATGACCGTTATCTTCAACTACATTATCTTGGTTAAGCTCATTAGGTTCATCCTCATTCAACTAAAGAGGTAATTCAGGGGTATCTACACCATATTCAATATCCATATCAGTAGCACCAATAAGCATCATCTTACTAACCATATCTAACATACTAGCATCATCTTCTACGATCCTCAAACTATTAGCCAGTTGAAAACCAAACCTAAGATAAAAAATCTTGTTCACATTGTTATACCTATTAATCTTACATACATCAATCAGTTCAAAGTAGTTGAGTAAGTCATGATCAAATTCTATTTCATCTATAAAACCACCCTCATACCTAAGATTATCACCCACATTAACCAAAGATCTCGATCAGTGAAACCTCAAAATGACCTCATCAAATGCCATTATGCCAAACCATATTGCAACACACCCCTAAAAAGACAAACTAATATTAGTTAATTATTCTTCTTGTACCTCATTATCAAATTTTAAAAAGTTAAACACACAAAACATAGATATTACAGAACAAGTGACCATTAACTTAAAATTTGGTTTCATCCTATAATATCATATTAAACATCAACAAAGCTAAATACTACTGCAGATAAGTCTATGGATTTCATTAAATTAAGATAACATTTGAGAGCACATAAAACCATAAGATACAGAATGTGGAGTTTTAACCTGAGTTAAAATGTGAATTCTTGACGTTCAATATTCTTTGACCTTTGAGCAAAATTCAAAAGCCCAATTTCTTTACCTCACCAGATGAAATCCTAAATGATCTCAAATTAACCCTTCAAACACTCAAAATTCCCAAATTCGTAGCTAATAACCCCCAATTCTACATCCCTAAATTGAATCGATACTATAAACAAACCATAAACCGAAGAAAAGCACGACATTTGAAACCCCATTCTTAAAATTTTTCCTTTTTATAAACCTTACTGTTTGACAAGATAAGTTTCCAAGAGAGAGAGGGTGAAGATTTAGAGATTACAAGTAAATTTAGGGTTTTGAGTAAAAATTGAAATGCTTTTCTTTTTTTTTTTTTTGAAAATCCACATGGCTTTTATATTTTTGACATAGCATCTAAAATCCACCTGGCCTCTCCAAATGGATTTTTTATATATAGAATAAGCGCATGTACGACATTGCCAGATTTCTGTGCAAAATGGCCTAACATTGAGCAGAATTGATAACATTTTGACCTTAGTTGAGCAAGCAAAAATGTTTAACCCTAAAGTGATCAAATTTGAAAACGTGTGGCTCAAAATTGGGCATTTAGCTAGGTTTAAAGGTTGACAATGTCTCGTGCTGGAGGGTTTGGTTTGGAAGGTTTAATAGTTTTGTAGTAGTTTGTCTGAAAAACGGATAAGACATTTTGAAAACTTTTCCGTAGTCAGTAGCATCGGGATAGGATGAGGTGTCATAGGTAGGTTATATGGCTGAAAATGATGAGAGATATGAATCATATACAAATTATGAAAAAATAAAAAATAAAAACTCATTCGTTTTCATAAATTTTTAAAACAAAAAAACTAAAACTAAAAGCAAACAAATATTTTTTTTACCAAAATTAAAAACAAATAATAAAAATTAAAAAAATAAATAGAAAGAACACAACCCTACAATCTGTTACATGTTTAAGCGTAGAAGAAGTTGTTCTCTGCAGTTCGTTCATTAAACCAATGCACCGATAGACCCATTGATTGCATACAAGGAATTAAGCACACTACAAAAAAATCTTCGCCGTTTGCTTATGTTCTTTATGCATGTTTTTGCTAATGGCATTTAATTCAAATTTCAATCTACATTAACTATATTATATTATATCATGTAAGCGGGAAACCGATTAAAATCCCATTACGCGCGAGTTCGGATCCTCTGTCTAAGTTAACCCTATCTTATTCTGTCCAATGTCCAAATGACGTCGTTTTGTTAGACAATTTGATGGGCGTTATTAAAGGTGAACAGACGCCTATGGGACCCACCCACAGGCACCGTTTTTCAGCCATTTGGACAGCTGGCTTTGTATGTTTAAGAAGCCAAAGCCAACTTTATGTTTAAATGATTTTTTAAACATGATTTAATGATAATAATACTAAGAAGAAAATTATGAATTATCAAATTTTATAACAATTTAATTAATAAGAATAATTTAATAATCGACCTTATATTTAATAATTATATAATGGTGAAAAATATTAAGGAATTTAAATTTAGATAGAGGATATAATTTGTAAACATACAAATTATAAGGAAATTTAAATTATCATTAATAATCTAGTTCATATTATTATTTAATCTAGTATTCCTATGACATTAATTATTCTGATCGTAAATATACTATTAATTTAATTTCCCTTATTATTATAACTGTTAAAAATATTCTGAATTTTATTCTAGAGTATTTATGAATGATTATATTATATAATAATAATAATTATTATTATTTCCTTATTAATATACAATAGTATTAATTTTCTATTGCTGTTATTATTATTATGAGTATTATTATTATTAATAAAAATGTTTATTATTATTCAGATCAATATTAAATTCCTTAGTCGTATAAAGTGTGGTTATTTATTATTATTTTTATGATTATTATTAGTGTTATTGATAATTAAATTTGATTTCTATTATTAATATGAAATAAGTAATAATTAGTTATTTTCTTCACATCAGTATTAACTTTATTATTCTGATTAATTTAATAATTGTTTGATTTCTGTAATAATTATTATTAGTTTCCTACTTTAGTATATATACTTGTTATTAGAACTCATAAATTGTGTTATTATATTTATTATTAGGGAAAATAATAATAATAAGAAAATGATTTCAAAAATAACAAATGATATGAGGAATTAGCAAACATAAACATATAAATTTATGTTAGAGAGAAAAAAAATTATAAGGTATTTAATCAAATCACATAATATAATGAATTACAATTAGCGACATTTCATAAAACAGGAGAAGAAGAAGACGAAACACGGAAGCTCGCGAGACTGGCGTGATTGCGAGACTGGGCCCAATAGGATAGTCTCGCGATTACGAGCGCGAGATTATCTTCTATGGCCCGTCTCGTGATCGCGCCAGTTTTGCGATCGCAACGGCTCGCGATCGCGAAACCGCCAAATATGGCCCTTCTCGCGATCGCGACAGTATCTGTTTTTATTATTATAATTAGTATGATTATTATATTATTTAATGTACTGTTCAGATTCATATAATTATATTCCTTCTGATTATTTTAATTTGTTTGACTTCATTCATTTCTATTAATAATATAAAATGCCTTCTAATTAGTATTAGTATTATTATAATCCTTATTATAGGAATTATGGTTATTGTTATACATCTTGATTATTAATTTAGTTATTATTATTATCGTTAAATTGATTTTTTTTATTTCCATTATGATAAGAAGTGAAAAATATTATTATTAAATTTCGTGTTTAATCAATTGTTATCTGCATGGTTGTGTTTGGTATGATTGATTGAGTTTGATCTTGTTACCGATTGCATAATCCTGTCTAATTTTGCACACTAAGGTTTTTAACAAGGCTTTAATTAAATGGTCGTTTGATTAATTCCTTAGATTAAGGGGTCCCTTAAGGTTGTTCTTTCGAAACTTAGTGGAATTTTCCCTGAAAATTATTTTGAGCCGTGATAGCCAAGCGCATTTTCAAGAGGACTTTTATCAATTAGAATTTCAATCAAAGTTTCAGTTTATTCCAATTTTCAAAATACCAAAAAGAGATTTTCTTACAAGTTGCCTAATTTAGCTAATTTTCTCAATTTCAACCATAAAACCAAAAATCCTTTTATTTGCTTTAATTGCATTTGTTTGACTTAGGTTAGCTTTTAAACCAATTTCTCTTCGGTTCCAAAAAGTGAGATGACCCGAGGTTCAGCTTATACTGCAATCTTGGAATTTAAATTGTTTTTGATCGGTTTCCAAGGATAGATTTTAGGATCGAACGACGAGCCGTGATCAAAATGGCGCCGTTGCCGGGGAACCAAGAAATTGGTTTTTCATTAGGTTAGCCAGAGTTAGTCATTTAGTTGCATTGCATTTTTTATAGTTTGAATTTTTACGCGTCATTAGTATAGGTTTAATTTATTTTTCTCCTGCATTCTGTTCTTAAATTCGTTTGCAATTTTGTTTGATTGTGTTTTTGTGAGTTGATTTCGCTTGAGCTTCATAAATTGTTTTGCCTTGTGATTTGCTTTTGTGCATGCCGAGAAAACCTAGGATAGTTCAATTTCATCCTGAGATAGAAAGACATCTTAGAAAACTTAGAAAAGAGAGGAAAGAACAAGAAAACTTTAGGTCAACTGAGCACTTAGACAACACTATGGCAGAACATCAGAATTATCCTGTTAACCAACCTAGAGATGGAGATCACGGATTAAATGGTGAGCAGGAGAGAGTAGGCGAAAACAATGGTAATAATAGACGCAGGACTATTAGGGAAGCCACGACATCTGATGTCAATGTCAACCCATTTACTGCAGCTTGCCCTAATTTCGATGTCAATTTCGAAGTGAAAGGATTGCTGATCAATTCCCTTCCCAAATTCCATGGTTTGTCTGGAGAAGATCCATACATGCACCTACAAGGACTCACAATGATTTGCCAAAGTATGAAACCAGTAGGAGCACATTTGGAATAGGTGCTTTGGAAAGTTTTCCATTTATCGCTGGAAGGCAAGGCCCGGGAATGGTACATGAGCCTACCGAGGCATGTAGCCAATGCCTACCACAGTTGGGCCAATTTGAGGAAAGCATTTCTGGAGAAGTATTTTCTAGCCTCGAGGACATCATCGATGCGGAAGGAGATTTACTCAGCAAAACAAGATTACGATGAGTCCCTTTACGACTATTGGAACCATTTTCAGGACCTACTGTCAAGATGCCCCCATCATCAGATTCCAGATGAGCAATTAGTGCAATACTTTTACGATGGGGTTAAAAATCAAGAAAAAGGAATGTTGGACGCAGCTTCGGGAGGATCTCTTATCGACCTCACCGCACCAGAAGCTTGGGCATTAATTAAGAGGATGGCTCTGAATCATCAACAATATAGTGTCCGCGATTCTAGGAATATGCACGAAGTGGGAGCCTTAACGGCTCAAGCTAAAAGAATGCAGAGTTTAGAATCAAAGGTGGATTCCTTAGAGCATCGTATAACTTCGCAGTTGTCTTCCATCACTGTCGAGCTGAAAAATTTGAATGTGCATCGCCCATCTCCATCAACGGAACTTGCCACGCCGAGTTGCGAAACTTGTGGGTCGATAATGCATATCTCAAACGTTTGCCCAGGATGATACGAGGAAGTGTCGGCAATGTATCAAGGAAGGTCGAACCAGAAATGGGATCCGTACTCCAACACGTACAATGAGGGAAGGAAATCCCATCCAAACTTTAGTTGGAGAAATAACGAAGGAAGAGCACCGAACAGATTCCAACAAGGATGTGGAGTTGGATCATCTACCAACCAGTTTCCCGACCAACAAGCTCTGACGGTGCAACCACAGAAGGAGGACACGAACCAGTTGTTGCATAGCATGATGACTCTAATGAAGGAAGAGAGGAATTTGAACGCCAACCAATTCAGCGCAATTGCGAATTTAATTCAACAGGATTTCGTGAAGAATGCTGCCCGATTTAGCGCCTTGGAAAAGAGAATGGAGCAATAGGAAACCAAGGCCGAGAACATCAATTCTTATGTCACCCAGTTGTCTAACAACTTAAGTGAGAATCAAGCAAGGAACAGTGGGTCAATTCCTTCAAACACTGTGATGAACTAAAAGCCTGAATGCTATTGCTTTGCGAAGTGGGAAACAAGTGCAGTTTAACATTCCGAAAGAAGCATACAATGAAAAAGTTGAAGTTGAAGAAGCGCTTCAATTTACAGAAAATGAAATTAGATCGGAAAGTGCAGTAGAGGAAAATCTGTTGAAAGCAAAGAAATCTTCAGTTAAGGATAAAGGAACAACTCCAAGAAGTTCAGAAGAGAAAGCTGAGAAGGAAAAGTTAAGTGAACACGGAGCCACAAGTAAGGAGGTAAATCTGAGAGACCTTCCCTTTCCAAATTCTTACATGATGAGTAAGAAAATGAATGAGCTGAAACATGAGAAAGACATCATTGATTTATTTGGAAAGGTGGAAATAAATATCCCCTTACTGGATTTAGTCAAGAGAGTTCTGCCTATGCCAAATACCTGAAGGATTTGTGCACAAACAAGAGGAAGTTTAGGCCGAATGAGAGAGTCCAGGTGAGCTCCAACGTGTCAGCTCTTTTTAAGCCTCAAATACCAGTGAAGTGTCAAGACCCAGGATCGTTCACCATTCCTTGCATTATAGGAAAGGTGACTATTGGAAGAGCTTTATTGGATCTGGGAGCGGCTATCAATGTGATGCCAAAGTCTGTCTACGAAGCCCTTGGAGTGAAAAATATAAAACCTACTTCAGTAGTATTATAATTGGCTGATAGATCCTTTAGGCATCCTGTGGGCATCATTGAGGATATCCTGGTCCAAGTAAAAGGTTTAGTATTTCCTGCTGATTTTTATGTGCTTGATATGTCTACTGAAGTTGTGCAGGATACTTCTCTAATTATTGGGCGACCTTTCCTACGGACAGCTAGTACCATGATAAGTATGAAGGAAAGTAAGATCACCATGGAGGTAGGAGACCAACAGGTAAGCTTCAACATGTACGAAGCAATGAAACACCCCCATAAAGATTATTCTTTACTTGGAGTAAATATGCTTGATATGGTTATTGATGATGCATGTGTTGATTTCGCACACACTTTACAACCTTCTGCTGATAGTCTCTCTGGAGAAAGTTTTCTTTCTGATAATTTTGCAGGTGAACCTTCAATTATGGGAATGGACATGGAGCTAACAAGGAGCCGAGCTGCTGAGAGGGAGCTTGGATACCAATCGGACGTTCATTCCGAGCTATAGGACCCACCATAAGCGCCAGGTGTTTCTCTTCCTACATTTCAATATGTTTATGCACCTTACTTGGAATTGATATGAATTTTTGTGTTGCATGAGTATGTTGATTAAGTGTGGGGGGAGAAACCCATCCAGTAGGATTAGCTGTAGTTAGGTAGGATTTCCGTTTCTAGTTCTAATAAATTACTTCTTCTTTTTTTGCACCCTAGATCTTTTTGAATGAATGATGCGTGATGAAGAGACTGAAGTGTTGATCGATTTTACAAACTGATTAGGATCTTTTAGGTATAGTTTTCTATTTTCGGGTAGTCTCGTCGCGACGCGTATCCCACGTTGCGTCGAGGATCGTTGGATCGTCGCGACGTGTAAATGCATACGTCAAGACGTGCATAGGCGAGAACCCAGACTGCGAAATTCCTTTTCTGCCCTTATTGCCCGTTGGTCCGTCGTTTTGTCCAGGGGCATTTTGGTCTTTTCTTCTCCACATCTTTTCATCTCCCTCCCGCCTTCCCCTTTTCTTCTCCTCCTCCTCATTTTCTGTCTTCCTCCGCCGTGTCGTCTGAGAACCTCTGTTGCTGCCGCCGTTGATCGCGTCCTCTTCTCCGTCGTCTCCTTCCTTGAGTTTTTGCCTCCTGATCCAATGAAACTCTTCCTTGAGTTTTGTAAACACTGTCACGCCTCGTGCGGACGACCCACCTTCACCTTCCGTCCCTACCCTTCATCCGTCCCCAGCATCCACCCAAGACGTGGCCCTTCTTCGTACGGACCTGCGATGACTTGAGGCACAGTTAGCCGATGACCGCCAATACCTACAGCGCATTGAGACCCAGCTCGCAGATGACCGCCAATTCACACGATCCATACTTGCCCTGATTGCGGACCGTCTGTTGCTGCCTTTTCCTCCTGCGGTCCGGGATCCTTCAGCTGGTCCTAGCACTTCAGAGGTTGCCCTCCTGCCCCTCCTACTGAAAACCCTCCGGCTTAAATTTAGCATTTTTCCTATTTTGTTTGCTTGTTTTTATTTTTTTTCGTTGTATTTCCTTTTATTCTGTCTAGATAGTTTTTTTAGGATCCTTCGATATTTTTGTACTTACCCGTGCGCATTAATGATCAATCTTCACATGTCTCTTATTTCTCCTTGTGCCCTGTTATTTCCTTTCATGTTGCTACATTTTCATTGAGGACAATGTTTGGTCTAAGTGTGGGGGAGCTGTGTTCCTATTTCTATGGGGTGTTGCATGCTTGTTGACAATTGTGTAGGACTATGTTAGCCAATCTTGCATCTGGTTCGTTTAAAACTTGGTAAATTTTTAAGTTTTCTGTCATTCTGTTGCTTACACGTCGCGACGCATGATCATACGTCGTGACGAGCTTGAATTGCATGCATGCACGTCGCGACGTCCAACCGTTTTACAGAATGAATTTAAACAATTTTTCTCAAATCCAGGTTTTTCCACAATTAGCTCTTTGCAACTTTTTCTTTCAAATGCTTTATAAGTTTCAAACTGGTGCTTGAGTTTTTGAAAATTCCCTCCATTCTTTTAATGATAGTCGGAGTTAGCAAAAGGTAATTTTCAAGGTTTTCGAGACATAGTGAATGGAAGCATGCTAACGAGGTAGCACTTTAAGTTTGTGAGACTTGAGATTGTTCATTGAGATACTACCCTTGTTGGAAGGATATTTGAGCCAAAATGTTTTCTTATATTATTGTGTGCATCTGCTTATTTCATACTTCTCTAGAACTTGTCTCAATTCTTACTCAAAGCTTGATGGACTAGATTTTTGTTGATGTGATAGAGGCTTTCTTTGATTAAGCCTTTTTTCCCAAACACAGTCCCGTAAACACCTATCCCTTGCTACCCCTTGAGCCTTTTGTTATGAGCATTTGCATACATATTTTTATGATGTCATTAGTTGTTGCATTCGTTTCATATTTCAAAAAAAAAGAGTAAAAAAAACGTGTTCCAAAAGGGACAATGTCAACAAAAAAAATTTACGCAAGTGTTATGTTTATTAGTTCAATTGGTGACATCAGTTCTTTATTTAGTGCATGTGCTCATATTATTCTTTCTTTCACTTTATCCATTCATATAGTCCTCTGTACATTACAACCCTGAAAGTGTAGCATCCCGTTACCCAAGTTAGGGCTAGAATTGTCAATTGTGTGATTTTATGAGAAATTAGGATTATTGCACATCATGCACTATTGATTGTGAC
>JANZLC010019010.1:0-11093 GCA_026413385.1 Erythroxylum gracilipes
AAATATAAGAATCATCATTTTGTGAAATGTTATTCCATTCAATACATTATATATATATATATATATATATATATATATAAAACATTTAAATACCATCATCATCTTTTCACCAAAGGTTGATTTGGTTATTCTTCAACCTAAATACATCATATATATATATATTTAACATTTAAATACCATCATCATCTTTTCACCAAGGGTTGAATTGGTTATTCTTCAACCTAATAAGTTTCACAAGTTGCATATGATTCATAATAAAAAAGATACATATATCTTAGTACATAACTTTGTGATTTTCATTATGTCGACTTATCCAACACGACATAAAAGGATAGTCTTGATTATCTAACTTTGTATTCTTTCCATTTATGTTAAGTGTAAGTCTCCTTTGATCCAACACATACAAACTATTTGTATAAAATTAGATCAACTACCTTCACTTAACAATCTATTTCTTATCAAGCTTTGAACATTATAATAATGTTGAATCTAAATTCAGTATCAAATAATCATAAACATAAAACTAGAAATACATATAATCTTTATCATATCACGTATAAGCAAGAAAAGTTATACAATCATTTTCTTCTTTTGACAACTATTATCATACTATAACAAAGCCTTCAACTAACATCTATGTTTATACTTTTAGTAGGCTAAATTAAGTGGAACAATTTCAACAACATACTATACATTTCAACTCTACTCTATGTAACCTCTTGCATCTTGCTGTCATACTGTTAACTTATGTCTTACATATTTTCATCAAAGTTTATGGGACATTATTCAACCTAGAATGTTCATACATTTCATCATTTATATGATGTTAACATATCTCTAAAATTTTGTCACCCTATCCTCAATAGGGATTAATAGCAAAATTATATAATGGACATACAACTGTTCCTTCTAACTTTGAGAACTCTTCTCAAACATAGCCTATGTCCAAGAAATTCAGTTTATTAACTTAGTATTAGCTATACTAAGCAAGGTAAATTCCACTCAAAATAAAATATAAATGTAATAAAAGCAAGTAATTGATTATATGTCATGATTAACAATAAGATTACGACTTTAATCATTTATTTGGTTACTCCCTTATTTTATTAGAAATAGTAGCCCTCGGTGCTATTCAGAAAGATTACTCTAATCTCTCTAGTAGGTAAGATCCAATTCAAATTAGGTTTATCTGGAGTTTGCTCAACAAACAAACTAAACTTAAATTAGGCAGATAACAACTTTATCAATCACATCTCATATGACTCCTAGATCTGTTAAGTAAAAACTCTTGCTAAAATATATCTTATATTATTGCTAACTCAACCGTTAAATTCATATAATCATGAGTTTGCTCATTCAAATTAAAAAAAAAAATTAGTTAAGTAGGACCACTAAACTAAACATATTAGGGTTAAAGTGGCTTTGAGTTTGCTCGACAAGCCTAATAATAAATAAAACTCTGGTTTATTCTTATAAAACTAGAAGATGACAATCATATTCTCAACATGTACTTAATATTTTAACGAGGGATTTAATTTCATTGATCTTATCAAACATGAAATTGCATGTAAAACATCATGCATATGTTGAGAAATATCAAACTTCGTTGATTATATTGATCTTTATAATCTAAAATAATATTTTCAATTCTTCAGATAATTAATGAGACTAAACTCATTAATTCTTAAATGAATTAAATTCATATTCCAAATAGAAATTTAATTTGATTTGAAAATAATTTTCAAATTTAATTGAAAACTATTTTCAATTATTTTGACCCCTTTAATAAAATATAATTGAATTCAATAAATTATACTTCTTACTTATTATAATTTTAAAAACTGCTTTTCCAAAATTTTATAATATGTTCTAATTCAATTAGAAAACTATGGCTAATTTTATTAGAATTTTTTTTCCTCAATTAGAAAAACTATTATTTAACATTAAAGATAAATTACTTTCAAAATTAAATAAAACTTCAATATCTAAATAAATAATATAAATTAATTTCTAAATTAAATAAAATATTTTTATTTAATTTAGAAATTCATTTATATTATTTATTTAGATATTGATCTCTTATTTTATTAAAAAATATTTCCTTAATAAATTAGAAAAATATTTTTTAAATCATTGAAGAAATCTCAATTTTCTTAATTAATAAATGAAAACAAATTTCAAATTTCAATCAAGAAAAATACCTTTTTCTAATAAATGAAGAAACTCATTATTCATAAGTAAAGAAACAATTTATAAATAAATAGAATAATAATCTATAAATAAAAATAGTAAATTTATTTATCTCAATCAAATTGGAATAAGTAAATTTGATTAAGAAACATCTATCTTAATTACTTAAGAAAACACTTTTCCTAATTTTAAAGATTTTAATTAATTAATTTCAGTCTAATTGAAAATAATTATTTTAATTCTGAAAATAACTTCTCTAAAATTTAATTATTAATCATTATAATTATTAATCTTAATCAAATTAAGAAAAATAATCACCTTTATTTTGAAATTGAATTTTGATTTTAAAACAATTTTAAAATTATTTTAAAAACTTGGTTAAATTGGGAATATATTATTCCTTATCTAAAATAACTTAATTTACTTTTAAGATTACTTTAATCCAAAAGTTAAATAAATTATTCCATCTCTAGTTTAAGTTACTCTTAAACCCATGTCTAAATAACCTTTATTCTAAGCTTAAAATGACTTATTCTTAGTTTAAGTCTTAAAATGACCTACTTTTTGTTTAAATCAAACTTAACTCATTAACAAACAAGTCTTATTCCAATTGTAGGATAGGATATCTACATATCCAAAAGAATTTGTCCCAACCCTAGAATACTGTATCCTTAACCTAGGTTAGCTATATCCATGTAACCAAACACTTTGCTTCATCAAGATAGGAAATCTTAGTTTTATAGTCACCTCTCACTACAAGAAAATAAGGAATTGGCGACGAAAAATTAACGACAGAAAACAAACCATTGCAAATTACCGACGATATTTATTTTTCCGTCGAAAAATTTGGTGTGAAAATATAACTTAGCAATGGAACAATTACCGTTGGCAAACAAGGTGGGAAATGATGGTGGAATTATAAAGTTATAAATTTTTTGACGGAATATTAGCGACGAAATATTCTATCAGTAAACTTCCAACATATACGTCGTCGTCGGGTAGCGGTTTAACTTTATTAACTTAAAGGAAACAACGTCGTTTGCTTTAAACACACCCGAAAGGTCCCCCCTGGTCGGCTCTCCTTCACATTTCTTCCTCCTCCCTGCGTCTTCTCCTATGGCGATTACTGCTCTGCCGTCCACAGTCTATTGTCGGCCTTGTCTTCATTTCGTGTTGCGTCGGAAGCTCATCATCTTCTCCCTGCATTGTTGCATTTTCATGGAGGTAACATTTCATGGTTGTATTTTATGTTATTGTCATTTGTTTGTCTTTGATTTATTTGGTATGTTTTCGTATTTTGTGAATGGATAAGAATATTTAAGGTAATTGTCTTGTCTTGCTGACCAAGGCAATACATTTTGTAGGTAACCACATATGAAGAGATTTTGAGTTTTAATTTATCAATGATGTTTTATATTGCCAAATATTCTAAATATATATGTAGAGATATTTTCGCACATAAAATTATTCTACCTAAAGTTTCCTTCTTTCTTTGATTGGAGACATTATCTTTTTCCTCTGTGCACATAAAAAAAAAATAAAAGAAGGCATTCAATTTTAAAGCTTATTTAACATCTCTGCTGTTAGAAAATAAACTTTATAATAGTGACATCTCAAATTCTGAGTCTTCCTCAAACTTATCAAATGTGTAACGTATAAGTCATGAGGTTTGAAACGTAAAAAGGGTGCATTAATATATGTAGATCACTTTGGAGTAGTTCAACTAATAGCAGTGGTACTTACTAAGTGTATTTCATTCTATACTTGTAATTTCTGCATCAAGTCACATCGGAAGCCTGACTGACAAATGCTCTATTGGCAATCTCTTCTCCTTTGGGCACATAAGGTGCTTAAATATTGTGGCAATAGTGTCAGTTGACGGAGACAATTCATCCTGCAAGATTTCTTATAATCAGACCCGTGGATGTCCATCGACAGAAGATTCCTCGTGATTGTCGTGCTATATTGACTATTGGCACCACTTTGTCCTCTCTTCCGAAAACACTCACCACAAAGTCTTTTTTTTTAAAATAAATAAGATTAAAAGTTGTAAATGCTTAACATTAAACAAATGTTCATGAAGTAAAAACAATAAAACCAAATATAACACAAACTAAAAAAAACACTACAACATAGAAGCCCCAAGAAACAACTCAAAATTGAGGAATATTTAAGTTAAATTCTTGTATCTTTTTTATTAATTATTTAAGTTAATTAATTTTATATTTTATTTTTAAAAAAAATTAATTGTACTAAATATTTGTTTAATAAATTTGGTTAATTTAACACAATTATTCGAAAAACCATCTGGCCATTAACCCAACACGAAGGACAAAAATAAGCAAATAGGCGGCAGAAAAATTCCAGCAGCAGCTCAGCAAAAATTATAAACAACCTAAAACGCAACAGCCAAGAGAGAGCAAAACGCAGTAATCAGAGGAGCAAAATGCAGCAGCATAAGAAAAGTGCAAAACACAGTAGTCAAAGGAAAAGAAAAAAACACACCATCAGCTAAAATCACACTCTCCCAAACTCTATCTTAAAAATCCAACAGAAACTTGATGATATTTGCATCAAATCTCTTCAAAATGGAAGAGATAATAGCGAAATCAGGGAGATTTTAGCATCGTGCGACTCTTGGAGATTTTTTATGAGCCTATAAAAGCGATGGGGTAGCGAGGAAGAGAGCAACAAGTAGTCCACACAAAGGTGAGATTTCAGAGAGGATTTTTCGTCTGTCAAAGGCTATTGAAGCAAGGAGCTAGCACGAGAAGGTGTAGATGTGTTCAAAAAGCCACATACCACTGACATTGAGTTAGTTTGTGACTAGTGGAGGAAGAAATTTCAGACCTTTTGGGCTTGTCTGAGATCTATGAAGGCAAAAAAATTGAATTAGTTTTCTAAAATTTATCCCCTCTTCGATTATAATTTCCTATGCTTAGTTAATTCTAATTGTTAAATTTGGTTTAAATATGCACTTATTGACTTATTACTGAGTTAATTTAATACTTATATAGCATTGTGGAATAAGTATTAAAGATGCTTAATGGCTCTCTTATGTTGTGGAACAAGGAGTAAGAGGTCAGATTATTTTGGCAATAGTATTAAGAGTTTAACTAAAGGAAATAAAGCTATGCGAAGATTAGATTGTTTAAATTGAATTCATTTTTTATTAGTATTAGCTTTTAAGCAATCTATTCTTTCCTCTAACTCGAGTGGGGTTCATTATAGTTGTGCAACTAAAACTCCTAATACTTGAGCTTTTAATTTTTTTCTCCATGTTCACATTCCTAATCTTTTTAGTTATACTATAAATGCTACATCATCAAGTTTTGTATTTTGAGCGTTGGATTGTTTGATTACATTCAATGAGATCATCCAAAGCCAACGATAAATCGTGATTGATAAATCATGATTTGGATGATCTCATTACCATTATATTTTTAAGTGGCTATATCGAATCAAGAGAAAATATGATGGTTCAACTTATAGATATAAGGCACAATTAATTCAAATAGAGTCCCGGTATAGACTACCATTCCACCTTTAACCCTGTAAACAAATCTACTATAATATGATTGGTCCTTTCGTTGACTTTTCAAAACTTTTGGCTCATGCATCATTCAGATGTCAATGATGCATTCCTTAAAGGATATTTAGAGGTAAATTTTCCATATCAATCTCTTCCACCTTTATATATTGTAACATCTCGTTACTCATGATAAGACTTGAATAATGAATATGAGAAATTATTGAGAAATTAGAAAGTACAATTCATGCTTATGTTAAATCTGACATGCACATTTTTGCACATTAATATGATTATACATGCATGCATGACATTTTTTTGGTTTAATTGATTTATTAAATGTGATTAAAATGTGATTGGACAATTTTGGTATATTTTGGGTATTTGAAATTTTTGGTGAATTTTTGGACCAATTGTAGTATGACATGTGGACTGGGTAAATTGATGACAAATAGCCTATGTATATGTGTGACACGTGGCAATGAAATAGTGACAAATGTTAAACCATGCAAGAGGATATGTAGACACTTGTTTTAGATGTTGTTTTCCTATAGCTAAGCTTCCTCTCGTTGTTATTCACTGAGTATCAAATCCACTTCTGGTTTTACCAAACACCAAACATCAGTTGTTATTGTTGTGTCAGTGATTCACTCTCACTGTTGGAAAATATTGCTTAAGCAAGTAAGTAAGTCTGATGTTGTTTACAATGCAAATATATATATATACATGCATGTGAAGTTACACAGTGTAGTCTCGGTGGATGCACAGATTGGATGATTTAGATGAGGAACTAAATTTATTAAGTGAATCTGGAATGAAATCTGAGTTTACTGAGTATTGTAAAGTTGTAAGTTGCTGAAAAGATAAAAATAAAATAGATTGAGAGAGGATGAACACAGTAGTGAGAGAGTTGAAAATGGTGTAATTCATGCATGCATCGGTTTTTAGTCCCTGACTATAAGCTTGATTTTTGAGTTGTGTTTCAAATGAGTTAGAGGATTTGTTTGCTAGTTATTGGAGTTAATTGATGTGAGATTGAGTTTTTGAAAAGTTACAATAGAGAGAGAGATAGAATAGTTAGAGTTTCAGGTTAGAAAAATCTGAAAAATTGGGAAGACGAGTCTTCTGTGAAAGTTCACCGCGACTAACTCTTGAGTTCGCCACGGACATCCTTTAAGATTTCCCGAGAAAATTTGTTTCTGGAAAAGTTCACGGCGGCCAACTTCCTTGGTTCGTCGCGACCAAGTCTTGTCCTATACAGCTTAAACATGCTTCGGTATTTAGACCATATCTTAGTTTGTAGTTATCCGAATTGGATGATTTGGAAGTCATTAGAAACTTAAGACATTGGAAAAAATAACTTTTTAAAAGAAAATATTGCCAAATTTTGTCATTTACCTTACCAGATTTATTATGCAAAGTTGACCCATAGGTATGTTGTTAGAAAAATATAAAGTGGTCAATTAAGTTATGAAATTGATTTCACATTTTTTTTATTTTGGTCCAAATTATAATTACACATGGTATTAATGAGGGCTTTGATATCTGAATGAATTGTTGATAAGGATTACAATAAAGTACCTCGGAATTGTCATTGAACATGCATTGTGCATATTTCATATAAGTAGATGTGCATTAAGGAATATTTTATATAATTGTGCGAAAGTGTGATAATTGTAAATGTGTTTTGTATGATATAGAGAAGCTCATCGGACGCTAGTTAAACATTGGCAGACCATCTAGGCAATAGCTTATTAGAGCGTACAATGAGTCGACCTAGATGATTTCCTAGATTGATTTGATTTAATTTTTTTAAACTTCCAATATTATTGAACTACTTGTGATTTGTTTCTGAATTCTAAACTTGAAATCCGAGGAGTTTGAAAGTTAGGCATGTATTGGAAGTGTTCTGATTTGATGTGAAATCTTATATGATATGTGAATTCTCAACGACTGTTGAATGTCGGACTTAGGTTCAATGATTATGAGTTTCTGATTGAACATCATATGTGATTGTCTGACATGGCATAATCAATATTTGATGCATTTCATAAAATGCATGCTCAGATAAAGGCGTTGTGACTTGAGTAGCCAGTATGAAGCGCTTCCACATAGAGCTTTGCTCCATGATATATGTTTTGCACGTAGAGCGTTGCTCCATGATATATGTGTGTGCACGTAGAGCTATACTCCGTGATTTTGTTCTGATTGAGCCTTATTGGCCCGTATTTGTATAAGTATGTGATAGACACTCAGTCACAACAATAAGAACGAATGTGAGTCTCATGCATATAGCATTCATATAAGGTTGAAATTAATAAATGATTTGCAAAGCTGTAATGAGTGACCATATGTTATGCCATGTTGTGTGAGTATCTGAAAAATAATTATATGTCCTGAATGAATATCTGTGATATATGTGATGTGTGTATGTAATCCGGTGAATTCATCAATGGTGGTTCACTCATTGAGTTTGCAAAACTCATCAAAAATTGCAATGTGACTTTTTAAGTTCTGAGGAATTATTCAATTAGGCTAAATAGAGTATAGCCATCGAGGTCTGATATAGATTAAGGGTCGAGATTAGCTTGCACCTGCATATGTCTTCGACGATTTTATTTTTGAATTATGTTCTGCAAAAATTGTACAAAGTTTATGTAAATGATTTGGTAATAAAATGACTTTATGATTTCAAGTGTTTTGTATCTAAAATGGGCCCAAGTTATTGATGATTACTAATGTTTGTAATAACTATAACTTGTAAATGAAAATTTTTTTAAATGACATAGGCTCGATTTGATTAGTGATTTCCGCTTATGTGTACCTTATTTTAAAGAAACAAAAGTTTTGTAATGAATTTTGACTGAATAATCGTTCTAGTATGCCACCCTTGCGGGGTACGTACTTGGATATCACCATGGTTATTAGGTACCTGTCTTGCAAGAGTGGGGTGCTACATATATAGACTCAAAAAAGCCCCTTGCTTACTATGTGTCAAAAGTTATTTTTGTACTAAAAATATTCAAAGTGAATGTCATACCTTATGGTATGATAGTTTTTACTTTTATCATTTAAACAATTATCTATCATATGATCTTATATTTTATATTATAACAGGCATAAAGAATGTGAATATAAGGAGGTTATCCATCGTTCAAAGAAAATGAAGGTATGCATTTGATTAATTTGTTGTATAATTTAAATAATAATTTTTTAAATATAAAGATAGTGAGTACAGAAGTATTGTCGATTTTAACTAAGATAAAGATTAAAGAGTAATTGTAAGTGGCGGTGTATCGTTCAACAAAATATGTAAATTTAAGTAAACTTTTCCAAAATTAAGAATTAGAATAAGTAATCTCTAAAAAGGATACTGTTATTGGTTGATTTTATTAATAGGCTATGCATCATACTTCAAAACAAGGATTCGCTATTTACCAGTAAGTTTCAAAACTTCATTTATTTCTGCCATACTTATATTCAAGTTTCGTAGTTATATATCATATATATATATATATATATATTTGCACTAATATTTATAGTTCCCTTAAATTAGGAATACAATATGCAATTACCCTTGAATTAGAAGTGGAATATGCAATTATGTTACATAGCTTTTATGTTATAGCAGACTTGAGAATATCATACTGTATTGACCCAAAAATGATGTGTTATTCTACAATACCATATTGGTACATAGTATCCAAATACTAGTATGATATTGGCCCAATTGCAAAATAAAAAAGCAGGATTTAATTGCAAAAAATACCGTCAACAGTATAACCTTCCTAATCCTAGCAAGTTCCCTTTTTCTCTGCCTTACTCACTACCTCACTGCTACCCTCTCCCTGTCTTCTTTCTCGCTAACATCATTGCTCCAACTCCTCCCATTGCTCACTGACTCAAATCACTCCAATGGTCTAGCTCCCGCTATCCACTCACACAACATCTCCCTATTACAAAGACAAAAACACAAACTCCTTGCCACTCACACACAAGTCGTAGCTCGCCACAAATCTACTTGCCACTGCTGATCTCTAGTGCTCCACTCGCCATTCACCAATCTTCAATCTCCAGCTCCAGGGGTCATGAGCTTTGACGATTTCAGCAAATTGGGTTTTTGAAGAAGCGAGTGAATTGAAAGATAATTTTGGATGTAAAAGTAATAATATATAATTTAGTACAATGAATTTAAATGATGGTGATAATTAGACTCCTCTTAATAAAGGAAATTTTGTAACAAATAAAAATCGAGGTCAATGCAATTTGAGTAGATATTCGATTGAATAAAATTTCAAATTTTTCATTTTTTTCTTTTAATTTCACTTTTATTTGATGCATGTCTTAAATTTTGTATATTCAATATAAATATAAAATTTTTAACTGTAAATATCTTTGTTTAAAGTTTCACTTATAATTATTTATGTTCTTCTGGACAAACTCTTATTGTAATACTTATAGATTTCTAAAAAGCTTGGTGATAATTAGACTTTTCTTAATAATGATAATTTTGTACCAAATGAAAATCTGGATAAATATAATTTGAGCAGATATTCGATTGAATGAAGTTCCAAGTTTTTCATTTCTTCTCTTTTAATTTCACTTTTACTTGATGCATATGTTAAATTTTATATAATCAATATAAATATAAAAATTTTAACTGTAAATATTTTTGTTTCAAGTTTCACTTTTACTAGGTTATATTCTTCCGCACGAACTCTTGTTGCAATACTTATGGAGTTATAAAAAACTTTTTATTATTTCTATTTGATGTAATTTTTTCTATTATATGATGAAATTATAATATTTTAAGACCTTACTTAGTTTTATATTTATATAATGATTAAAAAGATATTTTATATTAATTTTAGTTATTGTTTATACGTAAAAAAGTAATATTAAAATTAATAAACATATTTTTGTTATTGCAAATTTCTATTATTATGAGTTTTTAAGACAAGCTTGTTGTAAAATTATAAATTATATAATATAATATATTGATGGAAAATTTTTTCATTTTAAAAAATTTATGAATTATTTTATAATTTTTAAAATTACCCGAAATGGTTCTCAACATTAACTAGAAAAGTTATAAATACCGTACCGAGCTAGGTATCGGATTGAGTTCTGGAACAGAACTGTACAGTACCGGTCAGTACCAAGTACCATTTCGGGTAATTTTTTAAATTTATAAAATAGTTCTTAAAATTTTTAAAATTTACAAAATAGTCTATTAGTATATTGTACTGTTGTACTGTATACTTTACTAGTTTACTATTTACATCGCCATGTTTTCAAAAATCTTAATAATAAATAATAATGACAATTAATATGAAATAACAATAATTTTTAAATATTTCACATATAAATAATA
>JANZLC010019069.1:0-11091 GCA_026413385.1 Erythroxylum gracilipes
TCATTGTCACCTCCATTCCAATTCAAAACATCCACAAAACACATCATACAAGATTGTTGATCATAACCCCATAAACAAAATATCAACCATGTCTATGCATTCTTCAATATTTCAGCACACATTCAACTCCATTGTCACCTTTCCTTTATCTATAAACTGACATACTAATTCTCCTCACTTCGAGACACTATACTATCCCTTTCTTTCTCTTTTTACTCACTCTACTTCATCTCTATTACAATTACTAACATTCAAGTTATTACACACCAAAACAGAACATATTCATATACACATTCATCTTCAATTTTCTGCATATGTTCTATTTCATTTTTCACCTTCATTTCATTCCTAACTATCACCTTAATTTATCTCATTTCAAAACACCATAGCACTCCTTTTTATTAGCTCTAAACTCGTGTTTGTTCATCTATAAAACAATCAAAGAATTCGCTGAATATACCAAGAAAATAGAACATAAATATCCAATTTACAAGTCATAATTTCTGCACTTCTTTCTACGCCATTTAATGATCTTTCAAGTTCAAACTCGTCTCCACAACAACTTATGAAAGGTTAATCATCTTATATGCAGAAACAAGACATTTATATGCACATTTCATCACTTATGATTCACACATATGATTTCATGGCCAAGTCATCAATCTCAAATTACTCATCATATTTCATTTAACACTACCCATGATAATTAAAGCATAACTTACTTGATTTAGCTTCAAAATCTTCAAACTCTTCAAGAACACTAAGAAGCCCTAACTTCTCATACAACCCACATACAACATCATAGAGGTTGGGCGGCTTAGGTTTTCTTGTGGCAAATAAATAAGACAACAAGGTGAGAGTAGCAAGTGAAAGAAGAGAGAGCTAAGTTCAACTTGAATGGAGATTGGTGAGAAAATTCGTGAAGAAGGTGCAGAAGAAAGCCACGAAGAAGATGAAGAAGAAGAAAGCAAGATTCAAGACAATTTAATGGTCTTTCAAGTAATTAAGAGAATTGTGGGATAAAGACATGGCTTGGCAAGTGACACTTGTCACTTGCCACATGTCCAATCTCGATAGGCTTAAAATAGGTTCTCTTATTTAACTAATCCAATCAACTCCAATTGTCTCTCAATTTTCAATGACACTTGTCAATAAATCCCAAAGTCATTTATCAAAATTTTCACTACCATTTGGCTCTTATTTCAACTACTATTTATCAATTGTCTTATCACTTGGCATTTTTCCTAATCTAAAAAAACCCAAAATTTTAGAAATTTCCAAAATTTTACAAAAAAATTCTATATCAACAATTATTATCACTAAATCAATTTTCAATACATATAATCTACAATTCTTAATATAATCACAATTATAAATCAATTATACCTGAAAAAATGTCAATGAATGCATGTACAATCATTTTAATGTGTGCGATAATTAATATTCACATGTGTGTTTATGTTATAATATGCATGAGCTGAAATGCACTTTCTAACTTCTCAATAATCTCTCATATACACTATTTTAGGGTCTAACCTTTAACATGGGATAACAGGATGTTACAACCGACCTTTTTTCATATCAAAAGAAAATTGTAGATCAAATTTTAGCTTCTCATTGTCAATGAAGATAAGATAAAGTCAATGTATGATCTAAAGAGTGTCTTATAGAGAACATGTTCTATTGGTTTAATACATAAAAACCTATATTTTTAAGGAGGCCATAATAATTTAAAAAATCATTATCCTTTCTCATTACCTTTAAAGCTATTCTCATGTAATTTATAGATAAAAGGATGAAGTGATAGCTTCTAAAGGAAGAAAATTGAAAGAAAATGCATTTATTTTGATCTGGAGTTGTTATTTTCTTTCTTACATATAAATAACATTTATTTTTTATAGATAAAAGGAGAGAAGCTCAAGTACTCTTTTTTAGTAAAATTCGATTATCTAGTTTAGGCTAATCTGAAATTGGTTCCTGTCATAAGAAATTGTACTGTATGCTTATATTATAACAAATATTTGAAAGGTGGAGGAATCACTAGGTTAAAAGAATTTACTAGGATTAATGTTGATATGAATCCATGAAAAAAAGTTAATCATGATGTCAAATGAAAAATGAAAACTTAGCTTACATCATATCATAATAAAAAAAACACAAATAATTAACTATAAAATTGGTAGTGGTAACTAGTGACGATACTATTAACATTAATGAAGGTAGTATGCTACTTAAGAAAAAGAGGAAGTTGCAATCCCAACTTACGTGTGAAAGAGAAGAAGGTAATTTCTTAACTTTTTTATCCACAAACAATTCCTGAAGCTCATCTATATTATATTACAATTTAAATAAGTAATTCATTATGTAAAAAATGACTATAACTAGATAGTGACATGATGTAGATATGTCATTTAATGCTATAAATATTAATATTTTCAACCTATGATGGATGTTATTGCCTCTGTTGGTCCAAGATTTAATGCTCTTTTAGTCCAAGATTTAATGCTCCTTCAATCGATAAATATAAAGGTAATCTTTTGAGTAATTTTAACAGTGAAATAAAAGCTACTTGAGTGAAAGAAAAAAGACTTAAGCAACTTATGATGTTCAATCGTATGTAAAAATAGGAGATATATGATTATTATAAAATTTTTAGTTTTTTTTATTGAGGAGATAATACTTTTAAGTCAATTCATGTATTGAGCCTTATAAGAAATGATAATACTCTACTAGAGATTTTTGATGGATTTATGAACGAAATTAAGCCAAAAATTATTATACAACTCAACATAAATTGTAGGAATTTATGTCATCATGTTATTATAATATTTGTAACTGATTTTTTATCACTTCATTGTATTATTCAACCAAAGAATAAGCTCAAACAAATGTTTGTAACTAATAAAATGAGTTGCATCTCATCATACTAGGTTTAATATTGTGATTAAGGTTTCTAGAATTATATTTAAAGATTGTAAATCGTGGTCCCACTGTCAATTTTTTTTTCTGGGCATTTGTAAAAATACTTAATTCAATTGATAGTGATGAGAAGTCAAGATTGGTTACTTTTATGACACTAAGGAAAGAGAAAAGAAACAATGAATGTTAATTTGAAAAATAAGTATTTTTTATATATGTCTTATTTTGGTGTCATTAATAAGAGGTAAGAAAAATAACTTTACTCTCCTTTGTATGTTATTGATGCATTTTTTAATATGAGTTAAATCGAGCTTCTTAAAGAGAGTTGAAGTTAATAGAAAAATGTTTTTAATCATTATAATAATTGTTTCACGTGAAAAGATGTAAGATTTGCTAGCTCGCAAATGGAGAAATACAAGGACACTTGTGGTAATTTTGGGAAGCCCATTACAATTTATCAAAGAAAAAACTTAATCTAGGTATATTTTTTCACTTGTGCTACTTATTTTTAAAAAATTATCACTTTATTTTATTCATGAAGTTACTTTTGTTATCTTGCAGTTGCATAATGAGCCCAATTTAGAAAGTGACATTCTTGAATTACGAAGATTTACAATTTAAATTCTTAGCCAATGTGTGATGCAACTAGGTGTGAAAGGAATTTGAACATATTTGAGTCCATCCATTCAAAAAATAAAATAGATTAGAATACAAGAGGTATATAGTATTTGTCTAATACAACTTGAAACTTTGAAAAAGGTATATAGTTGTAGTTGTTATTATTCTTGTTATTGTTGTTGTTGTTGTTGTTTTTATTATTATTATTATTTATTTATTATTATCATAATTTTTAATATTTTAATTTAAACGTTTTTCACTAAAACTCTTAATAGAACATACAATTATATTGATCCAATTATCTTGATCATATTGATCTCTTAATGAAGTAAGTTTAAGAGGAGCTAAATTTTTTAGATGAGAGTAAATTAGAAGATGTTCTTGGATAAGAAAATATTTACTTATTATTTCAATGTATTAAGATTGAATGATAGTGATGATGAAATTCTCCTAACTGATAATGACTTTGTACTAAATGAAAGTTGAGACCAATATGGTTAAGTGGATAGTCATTAAATAATATTTCATGTTTTTTAATTTTTATTGTTATTTTTAATTTCACATGTATATGATTTATCTATTAAATTCTAAATTAGCAGTATAAATATAAAACTTATAACTACAAAAGTATCAGTTGCACTTTCACTTTGTTGTATTTGTGACCACAGAACTCTTATTATTATGATACTATTTATCGTCTAATGCTTGGTTGTTGAAGATTGCAATATTTTAAGGGCATGTTTGTTTCCATATATGTTTTTATTTTCTATTTTTGTTTTCAAATTAAATAAAATAAAACTGATTTGTTTAAGTTTTTTTATCTCTCTTTTTGGTTTTGGCCTCTTCTAATTTTTAAAATTTATGAAAACCACAAAAAGTGGTTTTTGTTTTATGTTTTTGTTTTTCTCATAATCTGAATTATTATTAGCTAAATATATTTTATTTAAATTATTCAATATTTAATAAGAATTATAAATAATTTAATTTAATATTGTATATTTAATCAATTAAAATTAACTATTAATAAAATTATGAATAGTTTAACTCTAATTAATAATTTTATTTAAAATTTTAATTTAATTTAATTAATAATTATTAATAAATATAATTAAATTTAAAATATATTAAATATGTAAATTTTAAATAAAATTTGATTTAATACAATATATTTATAACAAATATTAATTGATAAAAATTAATTTTAAAATTATTTATTTTAATAAAATAAAATGTTTTTATTGACAATTTATTAAATGTTATATAAGAGATTAAAATAAATTTAATTAAATAAAATAATTTATTTTTTAGGTTTATCTAATATGTTATGATCATTAGTAAAAAAAATAACTACATTAATGTTAACGACCAAGCAAATTTTTGTTTTTATTTAAAAGAAAAACAAAAAATAAAAACAGAAAATGAAAGCTAAATTTTATAATAAAAAAAGAAGTGGAATGAATTGGAATTCTTATTATTCTTAGTTGTATAACTGTAAGAGAATTAAATGAGCTTCTTTTTATATTAATTGTACCTTTTATTACATATTTAATATGAGTAATATTTATCAATACAAGTAATATGTGAAAAGAGTTACTCACTTTTTTAGTTAGTGTTGTTTGATTAATAGAAATAAACTGATTGTGGTTACACCAAATTGATGTTATTATAATTCTTTGAGATAAAAGTTAGAATTAAGTAGAAATTATATAGCACAATATATATTTAATTATTTTTTGAGAAATTAAAAAATTTCATTGAGTAAAAATAATGTAACAAATGAGGCATGGTCTAAGAATCCAGGCAAAGCATGCCAAAATGGGCTCTGGAGACCAAAAGCAGAACACATAACACATAAGAGACAAATTGAACCAAAGCCAACGCAAAGTCGTTTGTGCATTACAACTTTAAGAGCCAAAAAACGATTGAGTTCCTTGTCGTTGAGAGACTTTTCCAGCTAGGGTAAAACTACCTCCACCTTTCACGAAGCTTCGAACCAGCTTTCCCCGATTCGGCTAGTCGATGGCGAGTCAGAAGACGCAGAGGAAATGAGTGAATAATCACGGAGTATCATCTCCTCCAAGGGTAGAACGTCCAGGTAAAGATCTGTGACGCTAATAGAAAGTAAGATTTGGGGTAGATCGATGATCTTCATAATGCTTTGAAGGTGTATAGGTGTGCGCATGCCGTCTGGGAAGGAAGGATCTGTCAGCCTAAGGAGCTCTGGATTGCGGATCTGGGCGTCGACTATCCGAGAGCTGAAGGAGTCGAGCCAAAACCAGGTAGGTCATCTGTCCTGAATAAATCATAGTAGATGCTTTCCCCTGAGAAGGGGTGAGATCAAATCAGTGGGTCTGAAGTATAAACTAGATTCTGCATAGACTTGAGAATGATTCAGATGTAAGTAGTTTCTGCATAGACTTGTGTATTTGTTAATTGCAATTTTAGGTATAATTTCAATTTGAATTGAAGTTTATTTTGGTAATTTTTCTCTTTCATTTCACATATATCATAGTTGATCTCTTATTTTCTTCTTTAATGGCAATTTATCTTTTTTTTTCATTTATTAAGTCATACTTAGTATTTTCTTATCTATGGATTCGACTGATTTCATATGTATAAATTTAATTTTGTGAATTATTGATGAAATTTAATTTCAATATTTCTATAATATAGATATTAATGTTAATCTCTGTTCTCTTTGGTGAAAAATAGATCACTGTTAGTTTTTGATGTTTTATAATTACTTGAAAAATCGAAAATGAATTTTGAGTATGATAGCTTTTATAATAAAAGTTTAATCTTTTTTTCATTTTTAATATTGTTTCCTCTTTGTTTTTTTCCTTTTAATATAGGATATTGAATTTGACTTTTTTTTTTCTTTGTTGTAGATATATAATACGGTTGATAAATCTTTATGATAAATGGTCAAATTATTATTGTTTTGTTGCATCTAAGCTCTTTCCAATTCCATACATGTGCTTTTGTTCTCTTTCTAGTTTAATTGTGTTATGATTATTCCATAAGATGCTGTCTAAAAAGCATTTGTCTAGAAATGAAAATTGAAAAAAAAGAAAAGAAAATGAGTAGATTAGTTAATATTCTAAAAAGGAGTTATCGATAAATTTGTTAAAAGAGTAGCTCTTCTGGTAAGAATTATAAATTATGTAGAGATAGTTTTGAATAACCTAATGAAAATGTAAATGATGAGATTCATATTCATAAGAATTTTAACAATTTGAATAAGTATAAAACTATATCAAATGCATCCAATTTAGAAATTTTAAAGGTAAATGAAAAGTCCATCCCTCAATTGAATATTTATGATTATAGAATTTAGGATAATCTTGACAATAAAATAAGGAACATTTTAATTAAAAAAGTCCTATAAGGGAATTGAATCTTGTGTTTTCTTTAGATAACACATATTTGCATATTGTCAATTCATTGAGGCATTCTTTTACTTTTTCTGGGCCTATAAAATGTTAGGAATGACTCTAACTATGACAATAATAATATTTTTGGATTTGTTATAATGACTTAGAGAAATGAAAGTAGATTGTGTCACATTGAGTTTGAATAAATTAATTTAGTTAATTTGTAACTTGTCTAGATGATAGTCTAAGTTGTTGTAACACTAAAATTAAAAACTTGAAGTTTGATTACAATTAGTGGGGTTAGATAAACCTTGTGTGTTGTTAAAACAAAAAAAGCACATAGGTTGCTTTTCCTTATTTATTTGACTAAATTAATGTTGTATGTGACAAGAGACTAACCAAATATGTGTCATATCTCTTTTGTGTATATATGAATGTTTGTGTAATGAAAAACCAAGTCTTTCAACCTAAATTCAATTTACTATCAAACTTGTTCTTCTATTGTTTGTTTTATATTCTTCCTTTACTTCCAATTGAATTCCAAATATATAACCCGTATTTTTTCAAGTAGTATTAGAGCTTTAAGGATCTTAAAGATTTGTGTGAGTAAAAACTAAGAGAGAATGTCAACCCTTCTTAAATATGTAACAAAACCAAGGGTGTCCATATCTACTACAACAATGACTTCAAAAAGTTATAACTTCTCCTACTATGTTTAATAGTGACTATTCTATGTGGGTTGTCAAGTTGAAAGCTTATTTGAGATCAAGTGACCTTTAGGAAATGGTGGAAATAATTGTTGAACTCCTCTACTTCCATATAACCCAACAATTAATCAATTGAAGAACTATAGTTAGGAGAAAGCAAAAAGATATAAGGCACTTGAATCCATTCATGTTTTAATTTCAAAAGCCATTTTTGTAAGAACTATGAATTTTGAGACTGAAAAAGAAGCTTAGGACAAGATAAAGGAAGGGTTTTGATGGATAAGACAACTAGAAATCCTTCGGAGGGTGTTTGAGTGATTGAAGTTGCAAGAACATGAGTATATTAAAGATTTTAGTGACATACTGATGAAGATTGTAAATTAATTAAGGCTACTTGGGGAAGATTTGAAAGATAAAAGAGTTATTAATAAAGTCCTTATACATGTTCCTGAGAGATTGAAGCCAAAATCTTATTCTTAAAGGAGTCCAACAATATGTCACAACTCACATTGATGGAAGTTGTGAATTCTCTTCATACTCCTCTAGCTAAGTCATATGCTTTTCTATTCTTTTCTTTAGTTCAGTTGTGTCATCCTGGACTTATATTAGAGAATTCACCTCTCTGTGGATGAAGCTTACAGAGGAACCATATGTTCCACTAATTGAATAGGGTTTTATGGTCGACATAGTATTGATAGTTATCCGATAATCTCCAAAAATAATTCAAAAAATTAATGTTGTCTATTTTATGTTTGTGCTTACAAAAAATAATTGTTGCCTTATTATTAAAAATTATAATTTTTCAGAAACAAAAAAAGGTTGAAAGAATAATAGAAAAAAAAACCTTGATTAGGTGTGTTACACTTTTAAAAAGCATATGTACACATATTTATAATGGTTATTCTACTGCTATTTTTAAGTTATCTTCCAATATAATAAAATTTAAATTATTATAGTAATTTGAATTTAAACTTATAATAATAAAACATTAATGTGATTAAAGAAGAAAATTTTAAAATTTAAAATTACAATAATAAAATAACATAAATTTAAAATTTTATAACTTTAATTTCATGAAGTGTCTTTTTTCTTGCTTTTTATAGAGATGGATTGATATAAATAAATTGTGTTGTTTTGCATATGTTAAGCTTCCTAAACATTTGGAAATATTTTAGCATGTCTTCATAAAACCAGATATGAAAAGAAGGTTAACTAAGTCTCTTGCTTAAGCTTACAGTTTCACCAACTCTTCTTACTTTAGTTGAAAACTGTTGTTATGACAGTTCTTTAGCTAAACCTTGGAAAGTATAAGGAACTCTTTTCATATCTTCCTTCTCTTCCTTATTAGAAGGACATTGAGATTTGCTCAATTTAAAGTGTATAACAAAAGGTATACTTACCACCTTGGCTCTATCCATGTTGACTCTTTGGAGCATCTTCTCAATTTCCTATCACAAATAATCTTCGTGACAAGAATATGCTTTATTGGCTCTAAGTATTTCAAAGAAGAAGGCTTACTCAAATTATAATTCAACTTCGTAATCCTATAAGTATTTTTATCAATAATGAGCATGCCTTCAGCATAAAGCAGCAAAATAATAAAGTCATTATTAAACATTTCTAAACAAAAGTATAATGGCCTAATGAAGTCTTATTGAAGCCTTACTTTCTCATATCATAATCAGACTTCATGCACCATAGCTTTTTTGCTAATTTCAAACCATATAAACCCTTCTCAATTTGTAGAAATAATCCTCTTTTCATTAGAACTTGAAGTCTTTTAGCTATTTCATATAAATTTTCTCATCTACATCAGCATGAAGAAAGTATAATTCACGTCTATTTACTTAACATCTAAGTCAAACGTGCTATTAAAGTTGACAAAACTCATATTGATGACATCTTCACAAATAAAGAAAAAGATTTCATTAAAACTAACTCCTTTCTTTTAGCTAGAGTCTTTGATAACTAATTTATCTTTTTATTGTGAAACTAAAGTATCATCATCATACTTCACTATAAAAATCCATCAATTATTTAAAGTTATTTAATCTTTAGGTAGCTTAATCAAGTTAAATTCTGATTATCATGTAAGGATTTTGTTTCATTCTACAAACCATTGAAATGTTTGTCCTTATGCTCATTATCAATGGTTTCTTTAATGCTTTCAAGTTCTCCTTTGTTAGTGAAAAGTACATGCTCAGTGGAAGGGTAATGCGATGATAAAATTCTCTCTACTAGATCTAATGAGAGAAGTTTTTGGAGCCTTTATAGTTGTTTGTTTTTCCCAATTATAACATCATGTACTAAAGCATTTAAAGTGTCCACACCCACTTGATTATTCTACATTTAGTCACTATTTTCACTATAATCTTGGATTTCAACATACAAAATTTTAGTTGCATTTATTACGTCATTCAATAAATAGGTTTAACATTAACTAAACTCTTATTGCTTTGACAATCATTCTTCTTAGCCTTCTCAATATCCTTAATATTTTGGTCCTTAAAGAACACCACTTCATGACTTCTAAAAATTTCTTCTCTGTTAAATCATATAATTAAACTCATCTTCACCATAAATAATGAAGATATATTGTTTGGTTTTAACATCCAAATTTTACCTCTCATTTTTTAGAACATGTATAGGTACTTTGTGTCCAAGACTCTTAAGTTATAATAGGAAATATCCTTTCCAAACTAAGGTCTGTCAAGTATATCACAATCCAAGTAATAAGGTGATAAACTAATATCATGAGAGATTATGTTAAGTGATTCTGCCTAAAAGGAATTCAGTAACTTTGTTCTATAAATATCTAAATAGGGAGACTTAGGAGGAGTCTTATAATGTCTAATACCTTATTCTTTGTAATAGTTATTAAACGGTTCAAAATATTCACCATCATTGTCACTACAAATGTATTTTAATTTCTTGTTTAATTATCCTTTAACTAAGGTTTAAAATTATTTGAAATTCTCAAGAACTTACTTTTGGTCTTCAAAGGATAACCCAAAATTTTCTAGAATGATTATCAATAAAATTAACAAAATAAAGTGAAACATTATATGATACCACCTTAAAAAAGTCGTAAACATAAGATTGTACAACTTAATAAATCTGACTTTCTAGATCGAGGATGACTCTGAAAAGGAACTCTTCTTTATTTCTTAGCTAAGCAGTGAAAACACTTATGCAACCTAGCTTTCTTAATCCTAGTAAGAGAAGTTCTCTTGGCTAAATAATCAATCCCATTTGCACTCTTACGACTTAGTTTTCTATGCCATAATTATGATGAAGTATCACTCTCCATTATATTCAATAAGATGCCATAAATAGATCCTTACATCATCTACAAGTTAGTAAAATAATTACCTTATGTAACACCCAAATACCCCCCCTGGGAGGATATGTGGATGCCACCCAAGACAGTACAATCAAATCAGACTAGTGCACACACAACATCTCAAACAGTG
>JANZLC010019080.1:0-11090 GCA_026413385.1 Erythroxylum gracilipes
AGTTCCATTCCAACCAACTTTTAATACTCCACTCATCTAGCTCAATCCTTCTCTCAATTTCTAGTTCTAATCTTTCCTTCCAATTCTAATTAATGGTCCAAAATAAATAAATACATTTTTTTGAACCATTAAACAAACACAATTAAACAATTTAAGCAATTTAGGAAATTCAAAATCCAACATATAGGCTGTTACAAGTAGTATTAGAGCCAGTACTCAAATCATTGTGCTAGCTAGGTTGGGCCCTAAGGAGGGCGGAGAGTGTGAGATCCCATATCGATTAGAGAGGAGAACGAAGTATGCCTTATAAGGGTATGAATACCTCTCCTCCTAAGATGTGTTTTTTTCCAAAGGTGGGAAGAGCAAAACCGTGAGGGGTTTGGCCCAAGGGGAAACCTAAAGTGGGCAATATTTGTGGGCCGGTGGTCTAGGCTGTTACAAAGACCCTCAAGGTTTTGCTCTTTCCACACCAAGGAACCGATGTGCCAGCATAGGACGTAGAGTGTGAGATCTCACATCGGTTGGAGAGGGAAACGAAGTATGCCTTATAAGGGTATAGATACCTCTCCCCCTAAGGCGCGTCTTCCCAAGTGCGGGAAGAGCAAAACCGTAAGGACCTTGGCCCGAGGGGCAACCCAAACCTGACAATATCTGTGGGCAGGTGGTCTGGGCTGTTATAAATGGTATTAGAGCCGGTACCCGAACCGTTGTGCCAGTTAGGCTGGGAGTGTGAGATCCCACATCGGTTGGAGAGGAGAACGAAGTACGCCTTATAAGGGTATGGACACCTCTCACCCATAAAACATGTTTTTTCAAGGGTGGGAAGAGCAAAACCGTAAGAGGTTTGGCCCAAGGGGGACCCAAAGCAGACAATATCTGTGGATTGGTAGTCTGGGCTATTACAAATGGTATCAATGTTGGTTCCTAAACCGTTGTGCCAGCGTGGGACGCTGAGCCCTAAAAGGGGGTGGATTGTGATTGTGAGATCCCACGTCGGTTGAAGAGGGGAATGAAGTACGCCTTATAAGGGTATGGATACCTCTCCCCCAGAGATGCATTTTTCTAGTGATGGGAAGAGCAAAACTGTGAGGGGCTTTGCCCAAGGGGCAGCCCAAAGAGAACAATATCTATGGGTGGGAGGTCTGGGTTGTTACACACCTTAGCTACGTCTGCAGGGTCCTCACCTAGCTTAATAACTTTCACCGAAGTACAATAGTTTTACCCAAGGCTTTATTGAGCCGACACCACTCAACCCTTGACACTATCTCTCAACCTCACTTTCTGTGAGAGAATTTCACACCCAATAACACTACCGATTCGTGTTAACCTCAATAGTTTTCTCAATCAATCATTTAACGAAAGAACAATAAACAAATAACTCAAGTGATGAATCAACTAAGAATAAAAACAGAAAACATTTGAGATAAAAGAAAGACTCCCTATGGTTCAGCTTCTCGAAATAATCCTTCAACTGAAACGATCCATTCCACCTTTAACAGATTCAATTAAACCATACGGGATACTCCACACACCATGTATATCTCACTCACAAACCCAGAAGACCAAGTCTGGAAAATAGAAACTGACCCACAGTGATTTTATCACGAAGAACATATGTATAATCCCAAATAAAGTAGTTTGGAAAATTAATAAGCTGACACCCACTGCACCGTGGCTAACATTTACTTCACCGTAGCTTGTGTCACCCAACACACGATTATTATTTAGTTATAGATCAAGACATGCACAATTCCACATTGTTTTTCTCAATCAACAATTAATGCACTTCACGTCGTTATTCCACATTCACATCAGATTTGCTTCACTGTAGATAGAGATAGATGTGCACCATTCGCTTATATCTATTTCACATGTAATTAGTGCCCCTTCCTCCTTTTATAAAACCAATGCAAGATGCACTTCTATTTTTCACAAGTAAATGCCCACTCCTCCTTTTATAAAACCAACGCAAGATGCACTTCTTCTTTGTAGAAACTTCAACATCTAAGCCACATGTCTCAATTGATGGACCAATAAAAAAGTTACGAATGCAACTCCAATTTAAACTATAGTTCTACATTATCCCAAAATCCATCATAACTCTTTTCAAGATACACATTTATTCAAGATAGGATTCCATAACATCTAGAACATTATCCAAAATAGCCTTTTGAATCCAAGTTAAACAAGGATTAATATCTTATATGTCCAATTAATAAACAATGCCAAAACTAATTACTTAGATATATAACATATATCCTAACAATAATTTTTGTGAAAGGTCACGACAAGAAAATGTTGTTTGGCGACAGATATTACCGACGGAAAACCTAAACATTCCGTCGGCAAGACAATTTAGCGACAGAATTTACCGACCGACCAAGGCGTCGTAAAAATGGCCGTAGGTAATAATTTTCGACGAATAATAGAATGTCCGTCGATAAATTTCCGACGGTCAAAATTTGTCCCTAGGCATATTTACAGATGGTATTGGTTATTCCATCGGTAATTTTATTACAACATTATTGACAGTTATGTTTGTTCCATCAGTGAGTATACCAACAGTTATTTTGTGGCAAATCCTATCGGTAAAGTTGGCGACGGAATTGGTAATTTTGTCTGTTACTTACTATGAATTTTACTGACGATTTGTTCTTTTCTGTCGGTAAATAGAATTGATTTTACCAACGCACTTTTGTTTTTTCATCAATAAATTAACAAAAATTCTCATCATTACATTTTATTTGATGATCTTATAGTTGATGCATAATTTAAACAGTTATGAATTAGCTGTGCATAATATTTTGATTTGTTTATAAATTGAATTTGTTTAAACAGAAAGTTGATTGATGATATAAAGCTAAAATTATCTTAATTGATAATAAAAATATTAAATTGTACATAATAAGTGTTTGTAATTCAAATGAAATGACTATAAGTACACTATTGATTTGGTGACTGCGGATACTCTGATTGTTGTAATGAGGTGCTACCCCTCCCCTTAAACTCATCCATCTCGTTACGAAATTGAGCTTTAAGCTTCTTTTCACAATCTGAGCTTTAAGCTCTTTTTCACAATCTGAGCTTTAAGCTCTTTTTCGGTGGTTACTACGGTCACAACTACCTTTATGTTTAATGCATTCATGTAACGGAATGCATCACATTGTCATATTTTCAATCAGTCACTTATTTCCACTTTAGACATGTTATCGGACCTTAGTCCGATATTCAACATTTAAGTTGAGTATCACTTATTTCTTCTAATTCACATTCAATGAGCACTTCTATTATTATTCATGCATTTATCAAACTCCTCGGACATTTAGTGTTTGTAATCAGAACAATCACATTTCATAATCATTCAATCAATAATACATAAACGAAAGAATCAGAAAAGTAAGACCATCTAGGTTGACTCGCAATACACTCCAGATTAGCGTTAGCTTCCATGATCTGAAAACGTCTAAATGCGAACGTTTATTCTGCACATCAAAATTATGCAATACACATATTGAACACACTCACATTAATAACTTTGCACAATTATAAGCATTCATTTATGCACAAATGTGTATTCGGAATAAGTACAATGCATGCTCAACGACAACCCCAAGTATATTATCAAATTTCACAACTTATGCACATTCTAATTTTATAACTCAATTACTCATCATTTCATTTTTAGCATTATTTGCTCTTATAATATCAAATTTACATTCACTTTTATTTAATACCCATTACTCACTTCCTTTGAATCACAACTACAATCATATGAACCTCTTCATTTCCATTATACACGTCTTTGGTACTCTAATACCAATAATTCATTTACTAATGTTATTCTAACATTATATGTAGTAATTTGGCAACACTTTCTTATAGAAAAGTGTTCCCCATTGTCTTAAGTTTCTAATGACACCAAGATCATTCAATTTGGCTCACTAATCTGAAAGTTATACCCCGAACATTTTTGGACTGTTCTTATACTGAAACAGTGCCCTGTACTTAACTTCCATCCAGGAATTGAAATTCTTAGAGAGTGAATTAGAACTCAATTTCATCAGACAATTTGTAGCCCTATGTCTCTAGTTTACTCTAACAAAAATCATTCTATTTGGATAACTAGAGAAGAAGTTATAGGCAAAAGAAGGAAGGATCTTCAGTGAGCAAAAAGCACGATCGTGCACTTTTGATCTTTAACAAAATAAGTCATGACCGTGCATCATTAGTGCATGGTCATGCATTCCAACATAACCATGTCACAGAGGTGCAACCTTTATGCACGCCTGTGCACACCAACAAGTCACGACTGTGCAACCTTAAAGCACAGCCGTGCACACCCACTCGAACCAGTCCCAAATTTTTCGGTCAATCTCTCCCAATGATTTCAGATGACTTAAATTTTTGGTGGAGAAGTAGAGCCAAGGGTTTTGATTCCAATGGTTCAAGTCCTATGTCATTTGGAGGTCGGGAGAAGGAGATATAGCCAAAATAGTGAAGGATGTTCGGAGCTGTCTCTCTTTTATAAACCTTCAAAGTCGCATCGTGCGTGAGATTTCTGTCACGATCGTGCTTTTCCAAATCCTTTCACAACGTCTGCACGATCGTGCTTTTCTTCTTCTCTTTCGATACTGCAATTTCTTCTTCTTCTTCATTTCTTTTCCTCTACTCAAGCCAACATCTCTAACATAACTCAACCCCATTTTCGACTTCCATTTAACTCAAATCACCCACAAATAAAGCCAAAATCCCAGATTAAAACACAACCATCAAAACAGAAGGTCACACTCACACATATCTCCATTTTTCTGTATTTCCTTCACTTTCATTTTTCTACATACTCTTCATTTTCAAGTCTAACTTTCATTTAAAACATTCATTCTCATCTCCAGACATCACCATATACCTATTCCTTAACTCTAAACTCATTTTAAATCATCTCTAAAAACACTCAAAAATACTCACGTATAATAGTGAAGACATCAACAGAAACAGTCCATTTACATATTCATTTTTTTCACGAATTTTCTGCATTAATCTCTTACACATTTTCATTGATCTTTCAACTCCAAAAATTATTTTAACACTATCTCATAACATTTTGATCATCAAAGATTCAAAATCATCATATAAATTTTTTTTCATATCTTCAAACCATGATGTTCATGAAAAATAACCATTTTTCCTCATTATCATGCAATGACAAATAATTCACCAAATTTGATTCATATTCCTAGCACTCATAAAGATTAACATGATACTCACTTGTTAAAACTCTAAAATCTTCAAGTATCAAGAAGCCCTAATTTTCATGTAACTCACGTACACCATTATAGAGGTTGGCAAGTTCCAGTTTCTCTTAAGGCAAATGGAAGAAAAACAAAGTTAGGAGTAGCAAAAGATAAATGAAAACAAGATTTAACTTTGGTGGAGGTTTGATGAAAAACTCTGTGTAAATGAAGGAACTTGAAGAAGAAAGCTACGAAGGAGATGAAGACAAGAGTAGTGTACTTGGTCTTTCAAAGTTAAGAAAACTTGACTTTAGACTTGGACATTTGTCCAATTTTTAAGACCTTAGCTATTTTCCCAACTAACCAGTTCTTATTAAACTAGTTCCATAACTCCCATCTTTTTATTCCAATTGTCACCAAAATTTTCAATATCAATAACTCACAAATTCTAAAGTCATCTCCAAAAATTTCTTCAATATTCTTTGATTCTTATTTCTATTTTCATTCATCAATTTACTCACCAAGTGACATTTTTCCTAGTCTTACAATATTCAACATTTTTAAAATTCTCCAAAAATTCTAAATCAACAATTTATATTCTCTAATTCAGATTTCAATGCAAATAAATCACAATTCTCAATAATATCAAATTAACAAATAAATTATACCCGAAATGTTAATGAATGCATGTACAGTCATTTTAATGTGTTCAAAAATTCAAATTCAGGTACGTGTATGCCAAAGTATGCATGAGCATGAGATGCATTTTTCTTAATCTCTTATTGATCTCACATGTACTATATTTTAGGGTTTTAACCCTTAGTATGAGAACCAGATGTTACAATGTACTTTTGTACCAACATTTGGAGTTGGATCAAACTAGTTACACTTAAATATTACACTTCGCTTTATTGGCAATGCAGGGTACTCAATTTCAAGTATCTCAATAACTTTACTATAGTAATCCATCAATTCTCCCTGTATGCAAACTCCACTATTTATTGTTGCCATGTTATGACCATGATATTCTGTATAATATTTGTATCCATTAACGAAATACACTGGATATGATTTAACAGCTCGCAAAGGTCCCTTCTCAAGATCACATATAAACTTGTTCTCTATTAGATTTTCTAAAGCCTACAAAAAAGAAATTATCATATTAAACATTGTAATATCATTTGAATACTTAAATCTTATAATTCAATCATTTTAATATTTGTAAGTCAAAACGTACATATTTCTCGAACCATCGAGGAAAGTGTCTTCCAACTTTTTTATTGATATCATACTGTGTTTTGTCGGGCATTAGCTCACGTATCAATTCCTCGTATAATCTAAAAACATTATTATGTATTTCAGTTATGAATAACATTAAATTTCAAAACCCAAATAATTAATTTCAACTTACTGCACAAAAGGTTGAACCTCTTGACAGTTCAATAAAATGTAACCATGGGCAGCCTCAATTTCTTCCTCTGTTAACATTCTTCTTGTTAAATGTCCATATATTCGTCCAGGATATGTGAAAATGGATAAGTTACCATCAGCATCACTCGTTCCTCCCTCATCGTCATTACGAGGAACTTTTTTTTTCTTTTGTGTGAACATGCGACTCAAAATATGTGAACAAAATGTATTAGCTTCCTCCACTAAATAAGCATTACATATCGACCCTTCAACTCTAGCCTTGTTTTGACATTTTTCTTTAAATGATGCAAATACCTATATTAGCGAATATGGTTATTACAATTTAGTTGTTAAGATATGTTATTACTTTAATTACAATCATTTTATATTGAATTGCCTCTCAAATGGGTACATCCATCGATATTGAACTGGACCAGCTAGTTTTGCCTCATGTGCTAAATGCACAGGTAGATGCTCCATACAGTTAAAGAAGCTTGGAGAAAAAATCCCTTCTAACTTGCACAAAATTACTGGAATTTTCCTTTCTAGTTTTTCCATTTCAGCCAACTTGATTTCAGATGATGTTAAACTTTTGAAAAACAAACTTAATTATGTTATTACTTCCCAAACCTTATTCGATAGGAACTCCCGAAATACAATTGGAATTAGCCTTTGCATAAATATATGACATTCATGACTTTTCATCCCAAATAATTTGTACTTCCTTATGTCCACACACCTTGCCAAGTTTGAAACATAACCATCAGAAAACTTTAGACTTTTCAACCATTCACAGAATATTTCCTTTTGTCTTTTTCCAAAGTGTAGCATGCTTTTGGATATTTACCAGTGCAAAGATCTTTATGTAACTCATTTCTTCTACAAAAAAGTTTCAAATTAGCTCATAATTTTGCATTGTCTTTTATCCTCCCTTCAATGTTCATTATGTTATTGAATAAATTGTCAAAAATATTTTTTCAATATGCATCACATCTAGATTATGACGTATCAAATTTATTTTTCTAATATGGCAAATCCCGAAAGATGCTTCATTTTCTCCAACCAAAGTTTTTACTAATGCTTGTATTAACTTCATCAGCTTTAAATTATGTAACTTTTAGCAAGCCTAATTCCTCAATCTCCTGTAATATCTCTTCACCATCTTTGTGAGGGGGAGGAGGTGTTTTTACCATCCTCTTCTTAATGAACTTTTGTTTATTGCGTCTAAATGGATGATCTGGAGGAAGAAATTTGCTATGGTTGTCAAACTAACATGTTTTGCCCCCGTTTGGAAGATAAAACGTATCAGAATCATTGTCATAATAAGGACAAGCCAATTTCCCTATTGTGCTCCATTCAGACAACATGACATATGTCAGAAAATCACTACTAATCTACATCAAAGCCGCTCTCAACATAAAATTTTGTTTCAGAGACACATAATACTTCTCAACACCATATTCCCAAAGATGCTACAATTCAGACATTAATGGTTGTAAGAATACATTAATTTTATGCTTTGGATTTGTTGGCCCTGGCACAATCACTATCAAGAATATATATGCCTATTTCATACACATCCATGAAGGCAAATTATAAGGAGTAATTATGATTAGCCACGATAAATATTACTGACTGGATTGACCAAAAGGTTGGAATCTATCTATCTACAATTCCAACCCATCATTTCTACTTTCTGCTGCAAACTCATAATAGGTGTCATTGAAATATTTTCATCCTAGCGCATCTGATGGATGACTTATTATTCCATTTTCCTGTTCGTGTTCATTATGCCATCTTATGTGAAATGCAGTAATATCAGAAGCATATAGTCTTTGAAGTCTCGGAGTTAGCGGAAAATAATACATTCGTTTCTAGGGTACTAATTTTTGTTTCAAAGAATGCTTTCGAGGCTTGAGCCTAGATTGACTACAAAATTTGCACTTTTGTAATTCCACATCATCTCCCTAATACAATATACATCCTAATTTGCAACAATCACTCTTTTCAATAGGCAACCAAGACTCCTAATAAGTTTCTTCATATTGTAAAAACTATCAACCATTGTATGATCAGGAGACAATGATTCATTATAACATCCAAGAATTTCATCAAAATTACGATCAGAAATATGCCCTTCAGACTTTATGTTCAATATTTGAGCAATTGAAGAAAATTAAGTCATTGTCTCACAATTTGGCCATAATTCTTGGTCAGTTGAGTGTAGTAAGTCAAAAACCTATTTTGCATTTAGGTTTGGTTCTTCTTCAAGATTTTCTATATTTTCCTGAAAGGTATAACCGGCTGCATCATAAACCATTTGCATGTAAGGATTTTCATTTGCATCCATATTATTTGTTCTAAATCCAATCCCTCCTTCAAACTCATTTAAGTTCCCTAATGATTGTACTTCATTACCCTTTGAGGTGCTACAAATCAATAGTTCCCTATGTCGTGTCTACTCAAAATAATTTAGGACAAACCATTTTCTCAGCAAATGCCCATTCACTTCATCAATAGGAAGGAAATGAATGTGTTTGTGCTTTTTACATAAACATCTGATATTTAGGCCATTCATATTTGCAAGTTGAGAACATGCATAATGAAATAAAATCTTCAACTCCCTCAATAAACTCAAGATTAATGAAACCATCAGTTGTTAATCGTCTATACATCCAAAATCTAAAAACATTACTCATTTCTGCAAAATTGTTAACTTCAAACAGTGATTCCATAGTTAGTATCCTTCATGTTCCCCAAAGTTTACAGAACATCTAAACTTTACATAACATCCCCTACGTATTAACCAATTTAATTAATCACCTACAATTGATTTCAAAACTATAGTATTTGGCATTGTTTACACCTGTGAATCAGAAAATAAGTTCTCGTTGTGACTCCTAGGCTTATGGAATTTTTAGAATTTCTAGCCTCGTGGAATTTATAGAATTTGATCAATATGCAGACTTTGTGTACATTTAACATGAGTCAAATATTAAAGAGTCTTTTTTGTTCATAAATCAATACATGAACTTCCTATTCCACCAACTCTCCTATTTAATGGAATTGATGGAGTTCTCAGTTTCTAGTATAATAGAGTTTCTCTTAACAATCTAGAGGAGCACAAACTTATTGAAAATGCACATATACTATATAGTTATAATACAATAGCTTGTCTTAATTTCTATTCACTTTCCTATAATTAAACTTAAAAGTGTTAGTATATAAAGATATGAAGCTACTTTTAACTGTCAGAGTTTTCTTTCTACTAGTGAAATTATGACCAATAAAATTTAAGCCACTAGAGCTTAAGTGCCAAGTAGCAATTCCAATAAGAATTTTACCAATTCCAGTGTAAATCAATAAAAACCTAAAAAAAATACTAGCAAACTAAGCAATGTAAATTTCCAGAATTGTGGTATGTTTTATAGTCATTTCTCAACAACTTAAAATATGAAGAAGTAAAATAAATTACTAGAACACAAGAGACTAATGATTCAACCATCTCCAAAGTTCTAGCATTATGTACATTAATATTGTGTAATATTTAGTTGATTTATTTTTTTAGTTAAAGTCACTTAGAGTATATAAACAGGTAGATATACATCACATTATATACACATAAAAATAACACTTCTACATTTCTTCTTCGTTCTTTATTTCGGTAGCAACTCAACCAATATCCTATATTAAAGTTCCTCCCCCTTAAAATCATCGCTTTATCAATCCCATCACAAAACAAATATATGTTCATACCACAAACTTAAATTTAGATTAACAATACTTAAAATTTAAAGCCACAAACTGAAGTTCATATCATAAACATGTTTTAATTGGTGCAGGCCATTTACATTAAAAATGTAGCAAGCTCAAATGGGAGGTTCAAACTACAAACAAATTCCCATATTAAACCAAGTACACAAAAACCTAGTAAATAACAAAACCCACTTACCTCAACCGACACACAGAAGAAGTCACTGAGGCATGTGAAGGAAGAAGATGACAAAGCTAGAGTGAGTTGACGACCAAAGAAGATAACCAAAATAAAGAAAAGAAGACAATGACAATTAAAGCAGTACACAAAACACAGTAATGAACAAAAATCAATGATGTCGTTAACAATAACCTCGAGACTCTTTTTCAGTATCAGTATCAGTGGCAACTCCGGTCACAATTGTTATTATTAGACATTTATGCATTTGTGTATGAAATGCATATGTCCACTTCACAGGCCATATAAAACAGTCTGCCCCAGTAGAGGCAAGGAAATGAAGCACAGTATTCACAGTGTTCACCATGTATCACAGTAGTCACAGTATTCACAGTATTCACACTATAGCACAGTATGCACAGTATTCACAATGTAGTACAGTATTCAGTAGTACAGGATGCACAGTAGTCCCAATGTATCACAGTATTCACAGTATTCAACAGTCAATGTATTACAGT